>CAIGRO010081137.1:0-10470 GCA_903798355.1 Fraxinus baroniana | reverse complement strand
TTTTTTACATTTCATCTTGAGCGTATCACTAGACTTCAAATAACTAAGCAAGAGTTTGAGTTCGAAAAAATCTATCTCTAAAAATAATGTTCATAAATTGACGAGTACTTGGACAATTTTGTCCCCACAAATCTTGGACGAAAAAGTGAAAACCATGAGAAAAGATCCTAAAATGCCGTTTCTTTTAGTGATGACAAAGAAATTCATTTAACTCGATATCCGTGGGGGCCCTACCCGGAATGAGGTGGGGATTATCCGCCTAACCGGGTAAACGGGGTGGGGACGGGGCGAAGATCATTACCCCGAAGCGGGTACTGGGCGGGAACGGGAAACATAGTCCCCGGCCCGCTACCCGTCCCGTTTAAAGTTAATTTCAAATTTAAGTTTTTATCGAACAAAAATAATAAATTTATCACTATTTTTAAAGAGAAAATAAATTGTTTTTTCCAAATTAGTAAAAAAGTAATAATATTTACTAACTAAAGACATAAAAAAATAAAAATAAATGGGGCGAGACTTGCCCAGCCCCGATTTTGCCTCATCCCGCTTTAACCGGGTATGAGGATGGGGTAAGATAATGAAAATACTCGACGGGACGGGGTGAGAATGGCCAACCCGTCCTGTTGCCATCCCTAAAAAAAAGTAAGCAGGACAGTTAATAGCCAGCCTACTCTAATTTTACTAATTAGATTATCTAATTACAATTCCTTCTTCAAATCTAACCTTAATTTAATTCCTCCAACAAAATTTGAACTCTCCAAGTTCATAAAAATATACCAGATTTCTTACTCGATTTTGTTCCAATTTTCCCCTAAATTATCAGCAATTATACAAAGGGCCAGCTGAAGAAAAATAAAAAGAAAAACATATAGTAAAGAGACACGCACATCGGCACATGCATCCCTCATTCAAAATTCATATAATATATCATGTATACACATAGATAGGCTTAATGCATGTGAAAAGCAAAAAAATAAAACATAAATAAATAGCAATTGTATATTTATAATAAATAATATCACCTGTTTGTATTCCAATTCAATGGTGTACGACAAAAGCAATGGAGTGATGTCACTAGCATCTGCCCGGGAAACCGAAACGATGGTGGCCTTAGGCAACTCCTCGAAAAGTCTCGCCGGTTCACCGCCGCACCGGATCGAGTGAGACAAAGACAAAGCCGACGACGGACACCGATTGCCGGCAATCAGTCTTTCAGTAGACATTACATTATACAAACAAAGCTAAACTGAAAATTATTCAACACAATTTCAGATTATCCCTTTTTTATATTCTTACAGGACATAGATACAAGAATTTGTGTATGTATATATCGGATGATTTGTGAAGGAATTGAGATGAAGTTTTTGTTTGCTTTGAGCTGAAAATTTTCGTACTTTTTGCGGTTACGTAAAAGCATAATATAGTTGGTGGGCACATGGAGGCTTTCAGGTTACCAGTGCGTTGATGGGATATTCGTGAAAGTTGAAACTGGGTTAAGATTTTGACACGTGTACTAATAGATTTTTTAATAACACGTGGCGAAATCTGAATGGGTTGTTTGAAATGGTTAGTTGTAATTTGAGGATTAATCCTCTCCTAATGGAAAAACCCAAGTGTACAGAAAATTGGTTCACAGATAGTTTACGGTTTACCTATACTCACAATGAATGGATCCCATGCGGGACCCATTGTAATAAAACATAGCCAAAAAATCCCACCCCTCTATTGTGAGGTATCTATGGAGGTATGGGAACCCCCAATCTGTACCCCAAGCTTCTCTCTTAATTAATTTAGTTATAATTAGTTTTGCAGCCAACTTGTGGAAGTGGGAGTTCGAGGACTTCTATAAAATACGTTCCGAGCAATATATTCACACCACAAATTTTATTTCTTGCACCACATTTTAATTATACTTAAAGTTCTTAATTTTTACTCATATAGTACTTATATCTAACATTTTTTCGTATCATTCTTATCCTCAAAACTTTTCATTACTTGAAACATTTTGTATTTGACAAAAGTTTTATGTCCATTTGGTTCAAGTTCAGAATAGCCTAGCTGTGCCAGGAAAAAATAGAAGAAGGATTTGACTACTTCACGTATGCCCCACTTGGCTTGGGGGATATAGCTCAATTGGTAGAGCTCTGCTCTTGCAATTGGGGATTAAATGTTGGACGTCTAATTGTCCAGGTAGTAATGATAGTATTTTGCACCTGAACCGATAACTCAATTTTTCTAAGTAATGTGGAAGAGGATCGAAACATGCTACTGGAAGACTCTATTAAGACAAATATGGGCTGTCAAGAATGTAGATGAAGTAGGATGAACAGTTGGTCAGATCTAGTAAAACAATTTATTTTGTCAAATTTTTAAAAAGTAAATAAATAAAAGCGTGGAAAAAATATTTTTCTCTCGTTTCAAAGAATGAAAACAAAATATTTGGAGATAAGTCATCATCAAGAACCAGACATACTAATTAATGGAAGGTTTGAGACAAGAATTTGACGAAAAAAATTAAAAAAATAATTTTCACATTGAGCAAATATTGGGAAATTTGACTGCAATCAAAATGTGGTATACAAATGAAAACTGTGGTGGTAATATAACCACCCAATATGTCCCACTTAATTGGGAAAATGACAGAACTGCCCCTGCTAACCCTTTTTATTTTATATTTTTTTAGCGACTTAGAATGTTACGGGAGAAAACATAAATCAATTTTACATACAACATGATTGACTTTGAAGAAAATATAGTACTAATCTTGAATACTAGCAATAAAACTGGCAATATGTGTTGACGTACTCTAACATTTGATATGATCATTTGTGATCGTCTTTATTTTGGATTAAGTAAGCTACAAAATTCGTTAAAAAATGACTCAATATATTTATTTTAAGGTACATATACTTTTTAATATTATAAGTCAATTTGTAATAATAGTAATACTTTTTTATACCCTGGATGTAAGGTTAATTCGTTTTATTTTTTGTACTAATTTTTCATTCAGGTGACAATCATCTAAGAAAGGGACACTTATACTATCATTGAAAATAAGTTTAAACATATATTTTACGTTCTTTCTTAAACACAATGTTGCAAATTAAAGAAAAGCACAATAAAAACCAAACAAAACACCACAAAAATTGGAATGAATTTTTTTCCTTAGAGTGTGTTTGGTGCACATTAAAATGAAAGAATGCATTTTTTTTGAAGTGATGTGATGAGAAATATGTGGTTGAAAAAGAAGGAAAAATTATTGATGATGAAAAATATTATTTTATTGAAGAATGTGTGGTTGAAAATGAATAGAAGAATGAGAATGAAAAAAATAATGTGTGACAAACAGGGGCTTAATTTGGTCTATGTACATGCTGACTTCTGATGAATTACAGGGGTAACATGGTAATTCCCCCATGTGGGGGTGTGGTGGCGGCGGGTCCCATTATGTACAGTTGAAAATTACATGGACATGTCACATGTTGGATTGCACAAGAATAATTTATAGAATATCCATCTATTTTTTTTTATTATTTTTTTTAAATAACCGTGGATGTCTGGGCCAACTTGCGAGCACCTCGACTAATTCCACGGGACCCTAAAGTTTACGACCGAGTACTCACCTCAATGGTCCTAAAGAACTCGAATATGCTATAAATGAAAAGGCTCATATGCCTTACGTTATGGTTTAATTTATAATTTTTTCAATTATACATTCTCTCTATAAAATCCTTTTTCACGTTTTTTCATATTTTTTTTCTATTTTTTAATGACGCTTGATTTTTCCCAAAATGTAATTTTTAAATAATCACTCACACAAGAACTTAATATTAATACAAAGTTGAAACTAATGGGAAGAATCCAATTTGTGGGACTTCATAGAATATTATTATTGGAACCAACTTCTTAAAAATTTACTTGTGCTCTGAGTTTTAAACCTAGAATAAACTCGATAGTTCAAATGAAAAACTCGTAATTTGATCGTCAACTCGGTCCAAATTATCTATTAAGAGGGTATTTGGTGGGGATTAAAATTACATTTCTAGTAGATTGTGATAGAAGTTTTTGAAATGTATGGTTGAAAAGTCGTGAGACACATGAAAGATATGGTTAATATTAATTGTTTGACTTTGATTTAAATTAAAATATGATTTTGATCCGTATCAAACATGGCCTAAATAAGGTAAAAAATCGAATAACACATTGAAATTTCATAAAAAAAATTACTGATCCAAATATAGAGCATATTGCTTATCCAAAAATTTCAGATTTTATTTAGGATTAAATTGTATTCCCTCTTTAGATTTCAATAACATGGGAACACATTTATTTTCAATTTTCATCTAAATTCTTATTCTGGAGTGTTTGATTGCTATTTTTTTTCATTAAAAATATTTTCCAACTTTTGAAAATATGCTTAATTTTTCTTTTTTAAGGAAAACATTTTCTTTTTTCCAAAACGATATTTTCCATATCAATCAAACGCACTCTTAGTGAATGACAATTACTTTTATTATTTTATTATATAATTAAAATTATTTTTATTATATTTGCTAGGAGATGACAAACAACTAACTACATCGATACGAGATTATATCTTGGTTGAAACATATTTAAAGAAACTCGTTCACCAAAAGCAACAAAAGCTCATTTTAAAATAAATTCAAGTCAAAATTAGTAATTAATTTTAATCACACATTTTGTGGAATACCTAATTCTTTAATCACATATTTCTTCAATTTTTATCAAAAAAATTTATTAAAAATCCAATTTTAATCCCCACTAAACATAAACATAACAATAGTAATGAATATCCGACTTTATTAGTATTTTGACAACAACGCATATGTTTGTCTTTAGGGTAAAGCATGGGAATAGTTGTTGAAATGATGCTTCAAGTGAAAAGACAAAACGACAAAATGACAGCCCTCACTTCGATATGTATAAAGCAGGTTGGGTTGGTTCTAGCACTACCCAGCCATCCAAGGTGTGGCGCAGGACTCGATAAGATTTTCGTTCGATAAAGAAAAGTTCTGAATCATTTCAAGTTGTGGAGCCTAATATATTATGGTCGTGTGAATACAGTACACAGACCGACCTCCCCCATACCAAAACTTCACTAAGTGCTTATTTGGAAGAGATTTTAATCAAAATTCTAGCTGTTATAGTCAACCTGTGAACCTCACCTGTGAGAGTAAAAATAAAAAAATGTTGGTTGATTTGATAGTTAACGGCTAGTATTTTGATTAAAATTCCTTCCAAACAAGCTCTTAATTCGTGGAGCGTGCCATCAAATATTCAAATTATTACTTTTTNATTCTAGCTGTTATAGTCAACCTGTGAACCTCACCTGTGAGAGTAAAAATAAAAAAATGTTGGTTGATTTGATAGTTAACGGCTAGAATTTTGATTAAAATCTCTCCCAAACAAGCTCTAAGGACAGTTTAGAAATTTTACATTTAAAAATTTCAATTTTGCCCTAATTTGTCTTTTAAATAAAGAGTTATCATTAGAATTTTGTATTATAGGTTATAGAAAATAAAGTGTGATTTTTTCTTATAAACTTCTTTTCGTCAATAGTGAAATATTGAAACGATGAAAGAGGATGAATTCTCAAATTGAGACAAATCTCTATAAATATTGCGTATTCTTATATCTGTTTTGTTTCTGTGAGTTTATTGCTCTTGGTGGATGAATTAAGATTTCTAATTCTTAATATTCTAGGCCTGGCATGAGGGTTGGCAAGCCTACTCTATGCCGCTAACCCCAATAAGAATAAAATGTAGCATGCCAATATAGATAATTTATTGTTTCTTTGGATGGCTAATTCTCAGCAACAACTTTGTTAGATGTGTAGAAGTGATTTCATGGTTGTGCGTGAAGAAGAAAAGAAAATACTAATATGGTAAACTTTTTAAGATTCTCATACATACACGTGCAAGGTATGTTCATGCGTAAACACGACTGTTTATTAACATGGTATAGCATAAAACATAGCCGCTAAATCTACAAAGAATGCACGAGTAAACTCAAATCTTACCGGGCTTAAGTTGATTTTTCAACTGAATCTCCAATTCCGGCAATTACAGTGAACCTTGGCAAGTGATGCCATATAGTCATCAGACCTGAAATTCTCACTAAAATCAGACATCTTGAAAAGCTAATAATTCTTACTGACTCGTTTTTAGAAGTATCAAACCTTGATCCATACGAAGATTGACACGCAGCAATTAAGTGAACTTTTGCTGCATCGGCCTCATTCTGCATTGGAGGAAGTACAAATTAAGTGTCATAAACAATTGTGCATTACTTTAGAAGCATAAGGTTTGATGCAAACCTGAGCTTCGTAATATAGGCCAGCATATAAGGACGCATAGAAATATTCATGTTCTCGTCCAGTTGAAAATGCTGTGACGAGCTATGCAGAGAAACCAATTACCCAGTTTAGAAGACTTCTTGAAAATAAATCCAAGTACTTCATGCATCGTGTAATTCTATAAAAAGAGATCATCACATCCGCATTCAGAAATCGTGATGAGCTTAACGTAATTTCATCTATCATGTGTGATGCAAGACAACCTTATATTTAAGTAGAAAAATCGAAGTTGGAAATGATGACAAAATAATATGGCAATATTGCATTTATCTCGTAATGAAAGACTTGGTTGAGTTGACTCTCCAGACCAAGAGTTGCACAATGACATGGAAGACATCATAGCCAGTGTCCTCAAATCAATACCTCTAAATACTGCAAATCTTTTACTCGGTCAAAAACTGGGTATTACGACATTTTTCAAACAAACCTATGAAGTTCCTCCACTAATGAGATAGTCTTCATAAACCCCTTGAAGTTGCATTGTGGAGTAAATATTACAACCTATGTTTAAGGAAAATTTACAGAACAAACCAAATATACATGGTGTAATTACACATCACATACCATGTTTCCAAAAATTACAAAATAAATGACTAAAATACCCTGTACATATATATATGAATAAAATATTTTTGACAATTCTTGTCCTTTTTTTAGTTTCGTCCTCATTTCATCTGTGCATATCTAAATACACATGATAAGAAGGTTAAGCTCAAGAGGCCGAGCTCAAGCCACGAGAAAGCCTAGGTCAAGGTTCCAAAGCTATTGGCAAGGCAATGTAGTTTGAAACTAAGGAACTCGGTTAGGAAAAGATCAGCACAACAGGTGCTCAGTTTTAGTGTTTTCCAAGCTCCAATAGAGCATTAAATCTACCAAATATGTTGAGATCAGATGACATCAATCCTCATTCCCCTATATATGAACCTCCTGGATATTCCATTCCAAATGTGTGCAATCTAACTTGCTCAAATTCTAATGGAATTCTCCCAGATATATAGTAACTGACTTGACTGTCAAAGTGGACTCCTCCACCACACCTGCTTCTGATCGAGCTTACTTACAGACCTCTGTTTTGCATATTTGTCCGAGCTAACTAGCTACCCAGCAAATCCGATGTCAGTAGACACTATAAGCAATTAAGGGTGGTCTCTAGAGAATGTTTGGAAACTTGATGTCAAGGATCTATAGGTGGTTATTGGATCTTATTAAGCTAACAGTTCAAAAAAGGAAAAATAAGTCTGAATATTGCAGCAGGAGAAGGAAAAGATTGATTAAAACAATTCCACATAAACACAATGCTCTCATTAGAATAAAGAGATTACACAATTATTTCTAAGTTGCTGATACTCCAAACTATACGTGGAATGGTCTGCTGCATCTCAATTTTCTACTTCCTTCTATGTTAAGGAAGAGAATTCAAGTGTGTCTGCTTTATGGTATGTTCAAAAGGAAAAGAGGGGGGAAATAAATGGGACAAGTAGACAGAAAAAATCTGATAAGGGAATAAAATTAGGAACTTGGAATGTTTTACTAGTAAAATAACGTTGGGGAATAGCAACTGGGCATTCTCTGGATAAAAGGAAATGAATGAGGAATAAAATTGTAACACGACTTCTATAATCATTTTCTGGTTCTCAAAATTTAGCTAACTTGAATGTTAGATTTTCTCTTTCTTCCTAAATCTCATGCATCATCTATGCAAGCACCATTTTAGTTTAATTGAAAATCAAGAAGAATGTCTTTCACTGGGTTCCGTCTCCCAAAAGGTACTAAACTTTAAAGACGTTAACTGATGATGATTTATTCTTAAATCCGTTTCTTAAAATTAGAAAATCCAGCTACTTGCGCTCTATAATTAGACTAACATGCTGGAAGAATCCTTCAAAGGCAATCTACCATAAGAACCGTTTCCAGGTTTGATCCACAGAATCCTGGTAGCACTTTGAACACAGAGAGTTTGTCTTCACGAAGAGAAATGAGGTGAAAAACAAAGTTTGATACTCAAAAAAATTCTTTCCAAACTACATAGCTATTTGCAATTGAATAAACTTGCTGAATTCACCTTTTCTGGGTCTCCACCATCTTTAAACATGTTGTATGCTTCCCGCATTACAGGTCGTGGATCACTGCCAACCTGCAGTTAGCACACAAGTAATTAAATATCAATCCTCTTATGTTACAGTACAGGAGCATGATACTAGGTCGGAGATGCCTTTTTGGAAACTCAATGTTAATGGACAAATGGATGATTATAATATAGATCATATACGACCTTTATTGGGTTAAAAGTAATGTTATTCATCAAACTTATAGTGTTGTGTCACCTTAGTGACCAAACTTTCTTTTTCTTTATCTTTTTCCCCGGTTTTGGCACTTTGTCTATCTCTGTTAGTAAAGTTAACGAAACTGATCATGTGGCTAGTGGAAATAATGACGTAGCACTAAAGAACTCATTGACATCATGTCCAGTTTCACTGTTCAGGCCTAAACAAATTTTCTGAGCTGGCTGCAACACATCATGCTTCATTATTTTGCTGAGCTGGATGCAAACAGCAGTAAATTAGCTGATTTTAAGTCCAAATCATGAGTCAAACCATCAATTTTATGAGCCATGTTATCATTTCTGTTAACATAATAAACAGAGACAAAAGAAGCCTAAATTGAAATTAAAGTCAGTAACTAAGTCGAAAGAACAAATAGATCAGTGAAAATGTGAGACATCGCTATATGTTCGGGACTTGCATTGCATTTCTGCAAAGGAAGTGGCATTTAATGCTTTAAATGCAGCCATCCAATTTATATGTCAAGCGACAGCAAATCGATCTTCCAATCTCAAGGAAAAATTCATTTCTGAAGACTGCAAGTACTGATTATATTTCCTAATCATTTTTTTACCTTGAGAAATCGTCTTCTTGCTTCATCAACTCCATATAGCTTAGCTTTACAGAGAAAGCACCATATTGACTCTTCTGTATCATTTGGATTTTGTGCAACATCTAATCTAAATTGCTCTGCGCCTTCTTCGAACCTAAGGAAATGGACTCGCAGATCAATTGCTTTTATGTAGAAGAACAAACAACAATTAAAAAATATAAAAATTAAGCAAAACAAAATTATTAATTACCTATCTAGGTAGTATAATGATAACCCCCTCTGCCAGAGATCTGATAACCAATTAAAAAGTAGGCATCACTGAACATAGGATGAAATCTCTAGTAAAACTCCCAACTTACAAAACAAATCATTCATGGGTTTTGTCAGGAAATTGGAACACAATTACACAAATATTTAATTAGAGGTTAAATGCATCCATGCCATGTGTAAGTTTTAATTTTATAACAAACTAAACTAGAATTGATTCTCTAATTAATTAAAATCACCAAGGTTATGTGATGCTTTAAAGAAAAAGAAAAGGACTCACATGCCTTTTGGAGAGGATCAAGCTCAATTGCCTTGTCAAATTCCACTAAAGATCCCACCACATCCCCCTGAACAATCAAAATAATTGGTCCAAAAGGATAATTGTACTAGTTTAAACTATGGAAGCATAAATTTCTACACCAATACCTGTCTGAATAGAAGCATTCCACGTCGAATCGCTAAAACGGCTTCACGAGCAGAATTTCCACCAGTTAACGCATCCCAGAGACCAGAAACTGAAGGCAACAGCAGCCTTCTTGAGAGTGTCGGTACTGGGGTTTGATGGCTATAAATTCTTGAAAATGTAGTGCCAAACAATTGGGATTTATAGTTAGGGGTGTTTATTGAGATCGAAGGTTTACAGAAAAAGGAAGAGTGGGAAGAGCAGATTATGGGCATATATAGTTTCTGGATAACTGCCATTGATGGAGGAGGACATGAAAATTGGGGGAGAGAGTGAGGCGATAAGGCGCGCAAGATAATATTTTAACCTCTTACAAATCAAAAAATAATCACTACTTTAAATTATTTAAAAACTAACAAACCCTTCTATCCTAATAATTGTTCGAGTCACATTATTTCCACAAGAATGTATTTTTTGTTTGATGTGATAAAGAATATGCAGTTGAAAAAGACGGAAAAGTTATTAAGCCCCCGTTTGACACTCATTCATT
>CAIGRO010081122.1:0-14034 GCA_903798355.1 Fraxinus baroniana | reverse complement strand
CTCACCCACACACAGATCCACCACCCACACCAGCTTAGGTTTATCTTCTTCTACCACCATCACCACTGCCCATGAAAAAGCGGTTCAGAGAAGACAGCAGTGGGGTAGCTTCACCTATAGCTTCTAAACTGGGGAGATCAGGGGTGCAAGATCAAGAATCGGGTTCAGAACAAAAACCCAGTTCAACACAGCCGTCCAATTTCCTCCCGGCTCCCGCCATGTGAGCGATGGCTCCGACCGCCACCAAAGTGGGCAACGCCTTCTGGATGATGCCCGTGATGGGAGGAGCCACCACGACCACGGTGGGTCCAGGGCAGCAAGAGCACCAGTTATGGCAGTACAAAGCATCTCCCATGCAGAGAATTGGTGGCTTTGAGTTCCCAAGTAGCGGCCGATTCAACTCAGTTCAGCTTGGTTCTATGGTGTTACAGCAGCCACCGCCACCGGTTCAGCAGTAGATCTGGGGGGAAGAAAGGGAGGAGACGGGATGGAGGGGGAGGAGAGAAGGGAGGGAGGGTGAGGGAGAAAGGAGGAGAGGAGGGAGAAGGGGTAGAGACGGCCGGAGGCGGAGACGGCGGTGGGCTGTAGTGGCGGCGGGTGATAGAGGAAGGAGATATGAAATAGATTAGGGTTTGGATAGGATGTTATATTTAAAATAAAGTTGGTGGGATAAGTAGTGGGGTGGGTATATAGATTAATTTAATTTAAAATATTATTATTAATATTAATTGTGAAATTAAAATCTGATTTTTGATTAAATAGAGCAAAAGCCTGATTTTTAGAAAGTTAAAGCTAAACAACTGGTTTAGTGTAATTTCCTCTTAAATTAAGCCCTTATTTGACAAAGTTTCTTGAGATTATAAATGGGTTGATTTCGTGGTTAAAAATAAAGTTTAACCATCTTAAAATCTCAACAAAAAAAAAATGTCACGTGGTCAGTATTTGGATCAACTTTTCCCATAAATTGTTGCAAATTAATTCAATATTGTATTTTCTTTTTTGGTAAGGTTAAAGCATCGATAAAAGTCTTAATATTTTTTAGGGATAATTGTAACAGTACCAAACATTTCATTTAGTAGCAGACTTTGTTCAAACCTTTCATTTGTGTCACTCACGGTATCAAACCTTTTAAAAATTAGCACATGAGGTCCAAATTAATGATTTCTATTAGTTTGACTGTTAGTTGACCAGATTATTGATCTGATAATAATTTTGACCAATTTCATTAGGTTAAAATGGTAACTTTACATTTTTTAATAATAAAATAACTAAAAACAAATAATTAAAATAAAAATCAACTTCTTCTTCTCCATCCACCCCACACACTCACCCCACCCCAAAACCATCACTATCACTATCGGACGGCTCAATCGCACTCACCCAACATTGATGCCACTGCCATCTCCTCCACCTCTTCCATTTCCACAATATCTCCCTTCGTCTTCTGAAGGGTGCGACATTGGACTGGGAATGGGAATAGCAGGCGGAGCCTGGTTGATGGTTCGCCATGGAACCACCTCAAAATCGTGTTAGACATTGGGATGCAGTATTGACGTCGGGTTCGAGTATGGGGCACGAAATAATTGGCGATAAAGTTTGTCGTTCTCCTTAAAACCTCCGTCATTTCTCTTCCAAATATACACACTGAACTTTGATCACTCGTCGCAATTTCATACCTAGGAATATCCCACAAAATCATCCATGAATTTTATAAAAGAGCAAGAAAATAGTATTGTTGTTGATACTAAAGATTGCATGTACGACTTCTGCGAAAAACCAAGGCCCTTTTGTACTGTAGAGCTTATTCCACTAAGCTCTATTTAGGTTGTGACAAGGAAGTGCACTCGACAAACTCGTTGTTCAAGAAACACACATGTTGTCTCCTTTGCGACAAATTGTACTGAATCATTGGTGCTCTATCAGAACTGTTGCGGGAAGAAGCGTGATAATTTGAGGTTAATCCATGATCTTCGTCTAATTGAGGGGTTTATTGGGTGTCCATCAGTGAGTGAGTTGATGAGTATATTGGGTTTTGAAGATTTAGGGAAGAAAAATTTGTTAGGTGATGGGGATGAAGGTGGAAATTGAGGAGATGACAATAGCGTCGGCGTTGGGTGGGTGTAGTTGAGCCATCTGGTAGTGGTGATGATGGTGATAATTTTGGGGTGGAGTGGATGGAGAAGAAGAAGAAATTGGTTTTTAATTTTTAATTTTAATTATTTGATTTTAGTTATTTTATTATAAAAAATGTAAAGTTATCATTTTAACTTTTTAAAATTAGTCAAAATTGTTGTCAATGTTAATTATCTGGTCAACTAATAGTTGAATTAACAGAAATCATCAATTGGACCTCATATGCTAATTTTTGAAATGTTTGGTACCGTAAGTGACACAAATGAAAGATTTGGATAAAATCTGCTACTAAATGAAATGTTTGGCACTGCTGCTGCAATTATCCCTATTTTTTTAATAAAGAATATGTGTTGAACCAAAAATCAAAATCAAAGTATACTTCTATTTTAGTTTATTTTTAAAATAAAAATTTTAATTCCAATTAATTTTTGTGACAAATTTATGAACACCAATCCCCATGAATATTTATAGAATTATTCACAACCATAAATAAATGAAAAATCACAATATTATGAGGTCAGAAACCAAGTCTACTTCAATAATTGATTTTCAACAAAGTAGAATTTTAAAAAAAAAAAAAAAAACAGGCGCGCACACACACACACACAGAATACATTATATTAAAATTGATAATAGATTTCGTATTAGGCATTCTAATTTTTGCAATTTTGTTTTCCTTTGTTTCCACTGAAGTTTTGATTTGTGCGTTATTTCAAAATGAAACTCAACTAAAGTATCCAACAATTCAGTTTACTTAATTTATTAAAGATTAAAAAAGAAAAATCTTTAATGATGAAAAATAGGGATAGTAAGAATTAGTAAAATCCAGCAACTAAACCATAATATTCTACAATTTTAAGATCCAACAATAGGATCGAATCGTTTTATAATTTTCGAATCGTAAAATCCGAGGATCTTAAGATTCAAATTAAGAATTTAACAATCATGTTACAGACTGTACATGTCTTCAATTGTCAAATCATGGTTATTCAATCTCCTCCCCCATCAACAGAATATTTATGCACAAAGTTGCTAGAGATCTACGGGTAGGGGTGTCAAGGGGCCATGTCCAGGCCGAGCAGTTTTCACAATATTCTTTTATTAAAAAAAAAATAAAATTGTGTTTTCAGTTTCATTAAAAATGAATTCAAATTTTGATTTGCATGCCTAGCAGCATGCACTAGTGCATGAAGTTGCATAAAATCACTTAATTCATGCTGCTAAGCATGCACTAATGCACTTACAAATGCTGCTAAGCATGCATTATAATATAAAAAAAGGTGGACCCTAGGTTGTGCTCGTGCCAGCACTAGGATTGGCCACCTGGACTGCCGGTGGCCAGGCCCTATTTGACACATATAATAGTAGAGCTCCCGACTCCAACGAACCTAGAGGTGTCGATCAGACTATGTAGGTCTTGAGATGATTTGGCACGGGCCCTTTTTTGGCAGCAAGCCTACATATATACGGGTTGTAGATCTCTGGAGCCAAGATTGTCACGATTCTTGACAAGTTTTGATTTTAGTGTACATGTCTAAAGTCTTTAAAAAAAAAAAAAAAATTCTCAAAAGCTTGTTACTGTTAAGTTGTCTTTTTGCCGGAGGCTTTCGAACAAACCAATCAATCATGTTATCTTTACCTTTCAACCTACCCCTTCGATTTCGCTTATGCAGCTGTTCAAGTATCGACATTACACATATCTAAACAAAATTTAAAGGAAGTTATTCGGCTTAGTCATAGAATTCAACTAGAGATTTAAACTATGCTATAGGTTTTGACTAGCCATAAGGCCAAAAGATGCTGATAAAATCGACCTTAAAGCAGGTTCTATTGCAGTAGATACGCACACATACATGCATACGAGTGAGTTGGTGACGCAAAGAGTGCCAGTGGACATCCATCTTCAAATGGGTTTTGAATTATTGCGAAAAGAGGAATCAAACCTTGCAAAGAAGAATGGAATTTGGCAATGGATGTGCATTATAAAGAATTGATTCCCACGTGAATATTTGTCACAGTTTTCTGATTTGAAACTCAACCGTGTGGACAAGTCTGTTGGCAAATAATGATATTACC
This sequence comes from Fraxinus baroniana, assembly GCA_903798355.1. Lineage (NCBI taxonomy): Eukaryota > Viridiplantae > Streptophyta > Magnoliopsida > Lamiales > Oleaceae > Fraxinus > Fraxinus baroniana. The sequence continues at coordinate 9,825 of CAIGRO010081122.1, read as the reverse complement.
GTGCAATAGTTTGGGCAGAATTCTAGTTTTCCTATGTGAGATTGTCATTTTTCAATTTTTCACCAATTTTTATTCTCAATTTATTTCAACTTCAAGTGGTCATCTTTTGGCCTTAATTTCCCATTCACTTTAAATTGATTTTGAGAAAATAAATAGATTACATTAATCTACTCATGGAGTGAAACATGTTGGTTAAAGAATTTTTTTATCTAACTAACGAGACTAAAATAATTGGTCAAAATTTGGTCAAACCAACTAATTAAAACCAATTTTTCCGACAAAGCCAACTCATCAAGAAGGGATATATGTTGCCTACGTGGAATGCACGTATGCACACGTGTTATTCCACATCATCCACTTGAGCCATCCAAGTCAGCAAGTGACATTGACTAAATACCCTCTCACATGGCAAATAACGTCTTCCCCTCATAACACCTTACCTGAATTGGATACAGAATATAGAATATTTCAAACTCTTTACAAAATAATGCATTGGGAATCAAACAAAAAAGCAGCATTATTGCTCCTAAGTTTGAAAAAGAAGTGATTCTATCCATGCACAGGGCAGTTTACAACTTCAAACCCTCCCCTGCTTGTTCCCTCGTCCAAAAGAAATCTTTCAAAATTTCAGCTTTTGGAATCCCATAAGGAAACCATCTCAAGCTCACATTAGAAGGAGAAAGTAAGTTTAGGGTCCCACCAAACAAGGCCTTAACAAGTATATAAACTGCTCATTTGCCAATTCATTTCACTCCAAGCAATCTATTCTTCTATTAATACACTTTCCAATACAGCAAACTTTTCTTTTTATTCATTCATCTTTCTTCAGGTGAGTCCCTGTTCTTCCTGCATTGAAGAGATCTTCTTAATGCCTTCTCTTATGTGCTTGTTTTTAATGCCACTTAGGAATAGTACTCAACTGGACTAGACAGCATATAGACAAGGTTATTTTGTAGCTCAAATTCGTATTTTTCTTCTTACTGATATTGGCTTTCCATTTGCAGATACAAATATACAGAATGAGTAGTGGAGATTGGATGTGTGCTGCATGCCAGCATCTCAACTTCAAGAAACGCGAGTCGTGCCAACGATGTAGCTGTCCTAAATACGCCACCGAAGCCGATGTTTCTGCCTATGGGATAAACAGAACAGAAGTCATGGCTGGAGACTGGTATTGTGGCTCTTTGAATTGCGGTTCACATAACTATGCAAGTCGAACAAGCTGCTATCGATGTGGTGGATCAAGAGATTATTGTGGATACGGCGCTGGAATGACGGCACCCGCTGGTTATGCGTACGACGCCAGTGTGCTTCCCGGATGGAAAACTGGCGACTGGATTTGCACCAGGTAAATCCATTCTTTCTTTGATAGCTTAAGTTTTTAAATGAGATGGTTCTACAATAAGTTCACATTAATTTTAGACTATAAAGGGAGAGGGATTATGTGGCACAAAATGATATTGACGTCAGCACACCACACGTGCAAGCATACACACACGAATGCAGACTGAAATGCACACGTGCACACAGAGAGGGGCTTAATATGTGAATGAGATATGAGTACGTAATTTCATTGGGTTTCTATATCTAATATGAGTGTATTTGATGTATGACCAGATTAGGATGTGGTGTGCATAATTATGCTAGCAGGACGGAGTGCTTTAAATGCAGGACACCTAAGGATTTTGGTAAGCAATTTACAATAAAAATAATTGCTAGCTACAATGTTGTAATGACCCAAGCATCTGCCAAAGCTGTTAACTCATACGTACCGTTCATTTTGGAAAAGTCTGTGCTCATCCATCCCTTCTCAAATTTATTTTGCTTAATTGGTATTAGAATTTAACTTAAATTTCTCAAAAGGTAGATGGTCAAAGGTCGAATCATGAGGATCACTAAAGAAATAAGGATAAGATGGGCACCGCCGAATAGTACTTGTTAGTTAATAGCTTGGGCACAGGCTTGGCTCATCACAAATAAAGTTTTTTGATTCAAGAAACTTATATATTTCTCTTTTTATTTTTCTTTTCAGGAGGAGCACTATGAGAAAGTGAACTAAGCAAGAACTACATTTATTGTATCAGAGAATGACCAGAAGCTACAATCCTCAACAACTCTCTCTAAGGAACTAGGCAAAATAGGCCCGTAACTTTGGGAGACTTGGTTTTATTTTCGTTTTTTCTATGTACTTCTTCAAACAGTTGAGAAGGATTTTCAACTTCATTGAATGGTGCAATGTGTTTTTTCCCTTCACGCATTTGATCAGCGAAATTTACTTAGGCCTATGCAGAAATTCAAAGGCATTGCCACAAGATCACCTCGGTAGTGTAGTTTAATAGTGTACCAAACGTTTGGTTAGAGTATAATTCAATAAGATTCAGAAAATGTTAAGATTCACAGAATCTGTATTAGTAGTTCAATTCTTGTTCTTGAGCAACAGAGGATTGGTTCCTTTAGAAAAGCATAATATCAACTCCTATGAAAAGAAATCCTAATAATTTACAATAGATAAGAACCAGATGCTCCCTCTTTATGAGCAACCATGTAGAGAGTCAATTCAACTTTTTGTCTCGATTGGTTTCTCCATTCCTTGGGCCCTCAACTTCGATCAGACGATGAAACAAAGAAATATGATTCGTTCTTTTCTTTCGGTCCGTTAAACCATTGCATTTGGTTAGGATAAATGCTGATTTTGGGAACTGAAGTGAGCTAAAAACTGATTAAACCAAACGAACAGGCACAGTGACAGGAGCTTGTTCCAGGGGCTGAAATGTGAGCCCTGATTGGCAATGTTTTGTATTTTTTTAACTTCCAATGAGAATTCGCCGAGTGTTGTTTAAAAATCTGTCACTGAGCGTGTTTTTGTCGTTGGACCGGCTAAAAACTGTCCAAATTAAGCTAAAATGTCTTGTTTCTGAGGCATAAATTTGGTTCTCCACATTTGACTTGATGGATGTTTGAAAAGAACTAGAATACTGCTAGCGGTGGTCTTGAGAAAGATTTGTTTGTGGGGTTGTCCCCCCACACCCCATCTCATCTCACAACTTTAAAAAATATTCACTGGTCCTTAAAACCTTTGCAATACCTTTGCTGCTGCCTGCTACAATTTCATAGGACTAAAATTGGTTCCCTAGCCATTCTCCTGAGTCCTGGGTCCCACTGAAGCTGCAGCTGCCACCGCCTACCACTTGTCGAGCCACTGGCGACCACTCTTCCCGTTGTATCGTCATTACACTTGTCATTTTTTTTTGTCAACAAGTCCATCTGTTGGCGCAATTGTATTATTGAATCTTTTCCGTCAAAGCTTCACGAATTGCAGCCGGTCTTCTTGGAGCTTAGATTGCGTTCAGATACCAACTGATGCGGTCAAACAACATAAAAAATGTGGTAGGAATTAACTTTGGATTGTCTACATTGATTTGTATATGAATGTATTGTCTAGAATATGTTTATTTGACAAATGATGATTTGTGTTATTTTGGGAAGTATAGGAGTTGGTTTACTCAAAGTAGAACAAGCTAATCACTTTCCATAAACATGAGCCTCCTCGTTGTACTTTGTTTATACCAATCATAATTAGATAGTCACGATCTTTGAGATGAAACTTGGTAATTTATCATAGTCTCATCCGATATATATAATGCATCAGTTTTTCGATTTCTTGCACCCAAACTGAACCGGATATGGGCAAAAACCATGTGATTCTAATATTTTTCAGTGGGTAAATCTCTTTTCTTTATATGGTAAGTGGGTTTGATTCGATTTTGAAAATTTTCAAGTAACTCATTTTTTTCTTGTTAATGATGGTTATAACTATGAAAATTGACCCACTTTCTCGACACAAAGATGAAAGAACACATTCGAAGATTTGTTAATTTTACAATCAAAGAATTCTCGAATTGATATTCATCGATTAACAAAATTGGTAACGAACAATTGACAATATTAACAAACTCTCAACCAAATTATATTAATTCAAAAAAAGCCCCCATTGTAAAAACTCCTAATCTATTCAGATCACAAGCTTACTAAACTATAAGCAATTAAGTAAGTCATGATTCGGGCATGAAAGTTTAAGGACTTGGATGCAATTTAAATCAAATTGGAGCAATTAGAGCTCATTGGTGCATAAAAGGCTTCACATTTCCATTACAATCCCGTTGCGAAAATCGAAACTCTTCGAGAAGTCTCTAAAATATTTTAAAAACTCAAAACTATGAATCTTGAACGATTTTGAAAATCTATGTCTAGCTATTCAAACTCAGATAAAGTTTTGATAACTTGCAAAGAGAAAGAACAAATGAATCTCGAAGGATTTTAATATCTTGTAGAAGCACATGATTAATCATGTGTATCTAACGTTGTATGAGTAGCACGAATATTCATTTATAATCTTGATTATTACGTGTTAGAAGGGTATGTGGTTCCCAATTTAAATATATATGGAAAATTTTATTTTTTTTCATGTTAGTGTCGTCTATTTTACAACGAAAATTCTATCAAAGTTTTGTTAAAAGTATGTTTGATGCACATTTTTTAGGAGAGTGTATTTTTTTGTGATGTGATGGTGAATACGTGGTTGAAAAAGAAGGAAAAGTTATTGATGTGATATAAAATATTATTTTATTGAAAAATATGTCGTTAAAAATAAGTAAAAGAATGAAAATGAGAATGTGGCTCAGACAATGCCTAAATATTTTGGAGTAAAAAAGAGTCAAAATTAGCATTGGTGGTGATTTCATGCCTATTTGACATCCACCATTGACATATGTTACATTTCGTTTAGACTAGGATGATTTGGAATGTATTGCGTTCACTTGATCGATCTAATTCCATCTCGACAAAAGTGATAAGCTGAGGACAATTTTATAAAGACTGGGAACCTACGCTGCAATTTTCCTAAGTTTTAAGACAAAAGATGTGGCTTTGCCACAAAACAACAATGTCCAGCCCCCAATGAAGGAAAAAGTCCACTTGTCACTATTACATTTCACAAACTGGATTGAGTCACCACCTAACCTCCAATCTCCACCTCGTCAAACGCGACCTATGGGAACCAAATTCAAGGATCATGCTCTGTTCTTCAACCATTATCACAAACCTCCTCTCCAAAAGGACCAAAATACAAACCCTTTCTACTCACCCCTTCCACCTCTACACCATGAGCCGAATCTCTCATGTCTTTGCAGGCAACCCTATAAGATCAAGAACCCCAAAACAAACTGACCCCTTTTCTCCACAATCTGCATTTCAGACTCTCAAGACCCTCCTTTTGAGCCACAGTCAAGAACCCATTTCCCCTGATTTCAAGGTCTTGCCTTTCAGAAAGGGAAAGCCTTTGGCCGGGACGACGGCCGATTCTCCTGCCGATGGGCCTAATTGGCATCTGGGGTGGTTGAGTTTGAGGGAGTGTAAGGATTTCTTGGAGAGTTCAGAAGTGAGTCTCAGTGAGGATTCGTTGGTTTATTTGGGTTGTAAGTACGAGGATGATGTTGTCTATTGGGCTATTGACGTGTCTGATGCTAGTGGGTTGGTGAGTCAATTGGGGGCTAGGCAGTTTTGCTTTGTGGAGTTAAGGACTCTTATGGTAGCCACATATTGGGCTGATGCAAGAGCAATGGGTGAGCTTGCGGTTGCTGGCCATGTAAGTGTTGCTTTCCTGGCATAAAAACGTTTTTTTCGGGTTTTTATTTTTCGTCTTTCGTTCTGTATGTGAAATATTCAATCTATTAATTTGAAACCTTTATTTGCTATTGAATTCTAAGAGAATAGTTTTCAAATTGTATTTGCCTCTTTGGTAGGATTAGATTGACAACTAAACAGAATTGCTAACATTTCGCGAGATTTCATTTTGGCTACTAACCTACGTTTTGATCACTGAATTTAAACGTATTTGTTATAATTTGGTCATTGTATCGATGTGGAGCCGACTTGGCATCAGCGGCTTCATGCAGCACGTGAGGATCCAATATGTGGTTTTGCACGTTCTGCCACTTCTCCGTTCATCTCCAATACTAATTGTGAAACACCATAAGCAGCAGGATGTTGAGAAACGCGGACTCAAAGCCAGAAAAGTCTATTAACTGGACTGATGGAAAAGCTGATGGGACGGGCTTGGCCTAGTTGACAAATGACTATAGTGCCACATTTCTCTTTCCATTAGTGGCTAAAGATAGGGACATAGTGAGTCAGTGACTGAATTGTAACAAAGTTTAAGTTTGTGATGAATTTGAAATAAAACGAAGTATAATGATCAATGTGAAATTTCGCTGAAAGTTTGTTGATCACCAATGTATATTAGCATCTGAGAAACACTTTATGGCAGGGTATAGGTCCTTAGTGGCTGTGTGAAAAAGACAACTTGATGTTGAGTGAAAATCTATAGCTCTCTTGATTGATTGTCATGGAGTAAAAATTAAAAAGACGAGACCAAGGATTCATTATTATATATTATTTGAACATAGAAAGTAGAAGAGACTGTAAAAACTCAAAATTTATTTTCAATATTTCCCCAATGGAGGAGAGGGTTTAGTGATGATAATAATAATTTGTGTGTGGAGCTTTCTAACTTGTAAGCTTAAGAGTGTGAAAAATAATTGAGTATGAAGATAGAAGCAGAATTCAAAGAGAGCTTGCTGAAGGAAAAGTATTGAGAAAACCATTGACTACTAGCTTATTCACTTTTAGCACTTCCATAATTTTGTTACCCTTATAAGGTTCTTTTACTTTAATTTTGATAGGTCATTTTAGTAGGCGTTAAAGTGAATACCTGAGTACATGGGTTTTGTTGTGTTTGCACATTCCTTTTTGGGAATAACCTAAACTTGAACCCATAGAAGAAATCTGAAGGCGACTCAATAATTTTGAGCCGATATTGCTGGCGCTGCCATGGTGCTTCTGCGCTTCAAATTTATTACTAAATATTGCGAAGCTGACACAGAGATGGCTTGTTTTGTTTGCCTAGGGAGTCTCTCTTTATCCACAGATAAATAATGATTTCCCAATTCACCCATTGGCTGCTGTAGTTAGAAACTTTTTCAAACACAAGCAATATGTTTGATATTGAGCTTGAGCATCCCATTAGTAGAAAATTGAAAAATTGAAGAAATGTTTATTTGGAAGGTGATGAGGCAGCTAGTTTGAGTCGGACCTGAAGCTGACCACATCTTTAAAATCCTTGAATGTGGAAGCTTCGATGGCAATCGAGGATTCAGAAGAATGCTTACTGAAAGTTCTATTTCCTGTCACTTGATTTCCACTTTAAGATGTTCGTTACCAATCTCCAAAGGCTGTAGCTTACTAATACTATGTATAAATTCTCTCATTTTTATTTGGTCAGGCCAGAGCCCTGATAGAATGGCATAATGTAGCTCGTTTTTGTGGATTCTGTGGAGGTAAGACTATCCCTATGGAAGCTGGGAGACGAAAGCAATGCTCAAATGAGTCGTGCAAGAAGAGGATTTATCCTCGAGTTGATCCAGTATGTGATGTTACTTTCCTTTCTCGTTAGCTGAAATTTTGATATGTCATATGGATCATTCTGTGATTGTTGTAACGAACAGGTCGTGATTATGTTAGTCATTGATAAAGAAAATGACCGTGTTCTATTAAGTAGACAGTCAAGATTTGTGCCTCGCATGTGGAGTTGCCTTGCTGGCTTTATAGAGGTATGTGGTTGGTCCTTCCATTTTATTGAGCCACTTTTTATACACTGAATTGAACTTGTTTATCTAATCATATCAATCTGGGGAAGCAGTTTATAATGTTTATTTCGGTTATACACATCAATTATCATATTCCACTGTTGAAATGTTCCCAGTGTAATCTTGTCTCCTTGCACTTTCCCCTTTATTCTTTTTCCATTTCTATAATATGACTATACTTGTCAAAAAAAAATAAAATAATATGACTATACTTAATTATCATCAGCCAGGAGAAAGCTTAGAAGAGGCAGTGAGGAGAGAAACATGGGAGGAAACCGGCATTGAAGTTGGTGAAGTTGTATACCACAGTTCTCAGCCATGGCCTGGTACTGTTAGGCTTACCGTGTTCCATTTTCCTTTCTATTTTCAACTTTTGTTATGGTTGATTTTGCAAGATGATGATTGCGACTTGGTTTGATATAAATTAGCAGTTGAATAAAATAGACCTCAAGACGATAGAACATACAATAATTTTGGCTTGTGACTAGCAGAAGAAATAGAGCTATGAGAGACTTGGATATAACTCCGGCCTACACATTAGGGGGCGTGTTGAAGACAATATGTAAATGATATACACTTGGTCCAAATAACAGCCTAAGCTTTTATATAGTGTGCCCACACTAATTATATTCCTCTAAATTTTGCTGCATCTATTTGCCCCCTCTCTAATAGTTTAAGTTTTTAAATGAGGCAGATAATTAGGTAAACATGATATTAGAATGAGGAGATCATTAGTTCAAGTCTTGCCGCCATCCATTATTAGGAATTTTGCATGTGTCTAGTTTGATAAAAAATGAACCCAGCCTCTTGAGAAGTGTGTTGATGACAAAAATAAATGAATATATACTCTATCCACTTAAGGTTTTAAATAAGGTATCTTTTTGGACACTGCACGTGCATACCTTCTATGGCTTGTTTCACAAGGTGGAGTATCTGGACAGGCAGACAGCATTGTATAGTAGAAAGAAGGAAAAAATATAATTACACCTGTGTATGGTAATGGTGCAAAGTTACCCCTAATTAACAAATTTATGATAAAATGAAAGTAAGCACGTTTGGCAAAATAAGAACACTGCCAGCTTCCTGATCACAGACATGTTATGGAAATTGGAATGCTTTAATACCAGTTTGTTGTGAAAAGATAAGAGATTAAGCCATAATATGAAATAAAGAACACAAGAATAAAATAATTTTGCAGAGAATTGAGATTTTATTATAATATAGGGAAATAATACAAAGATTATGTGTTTATGATTTGTCTGACAACTTCTAACTTCTCACTAAATCGTAATGAAGAGCCAACTATATAGTGAACAAATAGGGGACGTTTAAACCTTATAGTAGAGTTGTAGATGAAGTAGAATGCAAAAAANAAGGGAGTAGAACAGGTGGCGCCGTTGCTCCACTCTTCAGGCGTTGCAGCGCCGGGGCTAGCATTGCTGATAATATTTACGGCTTACTAGGCTCCTCGTCTTCGACCTAAACTCATTCCAATAATATTTTTCTTTATTCCAAAGTTTTTACAAGTCCAACACAAATTCCTAAATCCTACTCCCAATGAGCTTTCAAGTAGAACTTCAATTATAATTTGTCAAGAAAATTTGAATAGGATTTCGCAATTGCATTCAAAATATGATTCTAATTAATGTGCACTTTAATTAAAAATCTCAATTATTTTCAATAAAGAATTCACGCTTAAATTCTAACAATACAAGACAATCAAAAACTACATGACTGCTAATCGGCTCGTAATAATTGTATATTTAAGCATCATTAGGAGCCAGAATTGAAGAATGCTCCTCGACATTTCAGTTACAACTTACAAGACTAGAAATATATATAAAAATAATAATAATAAAAAATAAAAAATTCTGGTAATGTGAGTGAATTTTTTTTCCCCAGCATGCTATGATGCTCGAATTCTTCGAAATAGACAAAGTACCCGTGTCGGACATGACACGACATGGGTATGGGTATGGGATACGTGTCGGATCCTTTAAATTTCAACCGGACACTTCGCTCTTTTTTCTTCTTTCTTTTTTTTCTTCTCATTCTCTTCTTTGGCGACGGTACAAGGTTTTCCCTTCTTTTTTTTCCATCTTTTCTCTTTGCCTTTAAATTT
>CAIGRO010081121.1:0-13919 GCA_903798355.1 Fraxinus baroniana | reverse complement strand
TATATACAACTGGAGTCCACAAATTACCCCTACAGGTTGTCATCCATGTACATGGAAATCTGGAATCCCATAAGAGCTCCACAGCTAGCCTGCCTTCTATGAGGTTCTATGCTTACCTTCAATGCAAGAACTACATAAATTAATGCTCAGTAAGCAAAATGCATGCATGTCATGTGTAAAGTCATAATGGTATCTGATCCCATGCTATTTACTTTATACCTTATACTAAGGATGTAACATGTTCAAAATATTCGTCAAAATCAACTCGAAATAATTTCATTGAAATCATTCATTGGGCCATTGACCCACCTGCTATGCACCAGATAGAGCTTTTGCACAAAATCAATAATCAATAATCAAATGACTAATATGACATCAACACCGACGAGTGGACCATCTTTTTGTGACTACTAGAGCTCATCCCCTAACTACCCCTATGATCACCCCAGAAGTATCCTACTCGACAGTGCCAATAATCATAATATCAGAAAGGCAAAGTCGAGTGGTCTACCCTCCTATGATTACCAAAGGCCCATTCTCCATCTACCTTTACGACCAACCAGGAAGTATCATCCGTGGTGCCAAAACATATCGCATAAGCATGCCTCACATGCCTCAATGCCCTAGTAGTGGTCAATAAAATGTTTTATGATAAAAATCCAATTTTACAATCATGTTGTGCATGCTAGATTCTCAACCATAGACGTATATCGTGCATGAAGATGAAAATGCTCGTGAATGAATTACTTAATCAAAGCCAATATCAATATATTCTAAAACTACATACTCAATGATCATAACCATCATATGATATACAATGATCTCCTTATTAAAGTTATGTACATATTCCAACATTACTATATCGCGAATACTATGTTCTTGCATCGTAGTTGCAATGGATTTTTATTTACCTATATGTCCTTGTATGTGCACTACCACAGAGTGTAGATTGATTTTCTTTCTCACTTAAAGTCGAAAAATCACTTGTATTACCATTTAATATTAAACAAAATCCCCAATTTAATAACCTTAACACACACAATCATGTACTACATCCATTCATGCCACACTGATTTAGATAATATTATCATTTCAAGTTACCGATCGTATTTCAAACTAGTCCCATAAATCTCACTATTTCTTGAGTCTAATCATGAATGTCAACGTCATCCAGATGTTGTGAACAACCTAGCATTCCTTAAAATCTATTTTCAAGGCCTAAGAGATAATTAACGAACATGTAAAGGTTTAAACTACATTAAACACGCAAATGGACAAAACCTGTTTTCGGGTTTTAGTTGCTGCCATGTCCCATTTCATCCATATTTCCTCAATCACATTCATTCCCTCCCATAATTTTAATAAAATTATATAACACATATGTGAAGATAAATATGTTTAAGTTACCACAAGTAGAGTGTTTACAACCTGAAAATCAGTCCCTTTTTTACCGAACACCAAATAAGGCAATTTCTATGACCGTTTTCAATTTACATTGTATTAGTTGTCACCAATCAAATTCTAGGCTATTAGAAATCCTTTATATATTTATAACGTTCATATAAAGACATTAATATATCTACAAGTTATCTCCTATATATTATCTCAAATCAAATGTTGAATAGGCGGAATCCAGCAACTATGCAATTCCCGTGTTCACTTGTTTTATTCAATATATCTCTAACAAATTTTCTCTCTTTTTGCCATAATAACATCACAAACACTAACCCCAACAAAATATCAAGCAATTTCAGGGGCTCAAGAGATTGTAACACCTTCAAAAATATTGAAATTAACCTTCAAAATGGTGAGCAAAACTCACCATTTAGAAATTCATTTTTTAGCTTCTTGTTTCTGCTTCGCTATGTTTCCTTTGCTTTCTCTTTCACTTAGGGTCATTTGGAGATAACTTGAAAGGATAAATACCATATTATGAGGTATATATAGAGTCTTAAAAGGGGTTGGGGTCATGACTCTTGCTTAGGAATTAAGAAAATGTTGTAGGCAGCCAAGCATGACATGTGTTAATCAGGAGGTGGCTTCTTCCAGCAATATTTGACTTTTCCCTTCTCCTATTCGGATACATATTGACTTACAAGATATATATCTATCCTATATGAAGTACTAAGGGGTTAGGAGACGTGATGGAAGCCTTAAGGTCAAAGGAATTGAAGGTTAAAATGATAAGTCACCAAGCATGAAGTGTCCTTTGTAGTAAAAATCTGATTTTACACCCATCATTGCAAAAGAAAACCAAGTATATATGGCCTATCTTAGTGTGTCTACAACCTAATTTAATTTCCATAGGATCCTAAAATATTATATGGAGTTAATTCCGTAATCGTTCATTTGATTCCTTACCTGATAGGCGCCTGATTCTCAACCGACTTCAACAATTTGTGCCTCAATATTTATAATGTGAGCTTTATATTATCGTATTGTGATCATGTCATTTCATGCTCATGTCTCAAATATATTAAATACTTAGTTAGGGGTTTAGGGCAACCACGATTAACCAAAATAAAAGCAGGTAGCATTACTGATAATGCTTCTGCCCCTTTCAAGGTCACAATTGTTTATCACATCAATATCCAACACTTAGATTAACCTAAATTTCTACCATAGCTCAATGTAAGATTCACCACCTAGGTCTGGAGGTCAAAAACTGACACTATATAGAGATCTTAAACTTCAATGACCAAATGCACCATTATAAGAGAAAACTATTTCAAACTATTAATGCAAATGTAATGACAATGTAAATAGAAAGTAATACATGAATCATATTGGCCAAGTGTATAAAGTGAAGTTTGGGATATTAGAAGTTTCAATCGTGAATGGGTTCGTTTCGATTTAAGTTATTGTCAAAACGAACATATTGGGTTGGGTTAGACTCAAAACCAATTCAACACAACCCACATCCAGTCCTAATTGATAGATGATTTAACCTTTTCTTAATGTAGGTAACAAAACATAATACTTCTCTTTAATATTTTTGTACCTAAAATGCACATAACCAACGAATTATCAATGTTGGAGGATAATTCACTAATATCAAAACAAAAGGATGATCAAATTATCCATGTTGGACAATCTCACTGTGTAATACTTCACATAAATATGTTACAAAGAAAAGCCTAACATAAGATAGAGTCCTAATATAATAAGTAAAACTAATAACAGAATATTTGAGTTGAAATTTGAGAGAAAACTGACAAGATCATGAACTAGGATTTCCTCGGATAGCATTGCTGCTCAAGCGCCTCTCTTACGGCTAGTGAGCATAGTTGACCGCTCGAGCACTAGTGTCCAGCTAGCGAGCACTCATGGTTTTGCTTTTTTTTTTTTTTTCGCTCGAGTAGATGTTTGGTGGTCAGCGAGCGTCTTCACTCGATAACTAGGATTTCCTCGGATAGCATTGCTGCTCAAGCGCCTCTCTTACGGCTAGTGAGCATAGTTGACCGCTCAAGCACTAGTGTCCAGCTAGTGAGGACTCATGGTTTTGCTTTTTTTTTCGCTCGAGTAGATGTTTGGTGGTCAGCGAGTGTCTTCACTCGATAACTTATCATTGTATACATTTTCAAGACACAAAACCAACTCCTAATAGGACTCTTAAATAGAATTCCCTATGAATCTTAGAACTCGGGTCATATCCAAATTTTAACAAATATCTACATTGACATGATTTCCACAGCAAAGAACAAACTTCTCTCTTCAATAAAACTTCTTCAATTTGAGAAGAATGTCTATTCTAGGAATAAAACTTAACTTTTCAACAAAAAACTCTTCAACAAAACTCTCCACTTTTTTTAGAAAAGCCCCTAAGGCAAAACTCAACAACCAAACATGACAAAAATATACCCTGTAAGAGATCTTTTCTTAAGATCTCCAGCAAAATCAAATTAAAACAACTAATTGCTTCTGTAGAAGGTTCTTCACTAGACTTAATATTTTCGACCCAATTCAAAGTATAAGCAACTAAATCAGCCCCACCATACCTTTATAGATGCCTAATATCTCTTCTGGACTTGTCTTTAGTGATGCAATATTGTAGCACCTCTAGCGGTGGTGGCAAAGCTGCATTGCCCTTAACTTTTGAACTAGACTGAAATGTATTCTCTAATATAGACCATGAATCAAATTCTAATGGAATTGAACCAATCTTAAACTCCACCCGATTGCTTAATTTTTGTTGATTGGTATCAAATGATTTTGTAAAACCCTACAAGACATATAATTGGGACCTTTTCTGCCCCTTCATCATAACACGAACATCTTTACTAACCTTCAGGACTCCATTTTCACCAATGTACTTGTACCATTTTAAATCAAAAGTAATTAATGCGATAAAATTTCTCTTAAATTTGGAACATGTCTGACATTACCAAGTGTCTTGACCGTCCCTTCAAACATTCTGATTTTAATCTTACCAATATCAGCTACCTTACAAAGTGCACTATTTTACATTACTACAATACCTTTAAAAATTGTTTCATATGTTGAAAACTAACCTTGACTAAGTCACATATGAAAAGTGCAAGAAGTATCAAGAATCTAATCATTGCCCGGTTTGGCCGTCAGAAATAATTAAAAGCTCTTCATCACTGTAGCAATCTTCTGCAATACTAGCTTACACCTAATTTTTCTGGTTGTCACTTTTGATTTGCAACAACTAATTTATCCTTATTTTTCAACTTATAGCAATTAGATTTAACGTGTCCCCTTTTTCTTGTAGTAAATACAAATTTTATTGTTATTTTTATATTTCGATCTACTCCTCTCATAACCACCAAAATTCCTCTCACAAACAATATGCCTTCTCCATGAGCTTCAGATCCAACAAGCTGCTTCATCTTCTCCTTAGAAAGCAATGCATCATAAACTTCAACAAAACTATACAAAATTGTGTCTTTAAATGTCATATATGGAGTGGACAAAAAAATAATAAAATCAACCATAATACCTCTTCGTCCTACTTAACCTCCATAGCCTTCAAATCATCGTCAATTTTCTTAAAGACGGTTAGATGATCTTCAATAGACCCCCATTTCATCATACGATGACAATACAATCATTGATTCAAATGGAATTTACTGGTTAGGCTTTCCCTCATCAATAAAATGCTCCAATTTTAACCATAATCCAATGATTGTTTTTCCTTTTATAACATCATAAAAAAATTAATTCGAAAGATAAAGATAAATTTGAGATAGGACATTTTGATCCTAATGTTGTTTCTCATCCAATGTCAAAGTTGAGTGTATTTTATCAAACCCCAACAAAGCATCATCAAAATCCATTCGAGCAAGCACTAATCACATCTTTACTTGCTATAATGAAAATTTGGTATTGCGAATTGTCGTCACAAAAAATCAAATCTCGCTCCGATACCAGTTTATTAGAAATAAAGCACATTCCAATTTGTTATGGTACCACTTGTTGTGGAATACGAGAATAGTCAATATGAAAATATAATAACAAGAACGCAAGACTTACGTAGAAACCCAAATTGGAAAAACACCACGGACATATGGTGAAAAATCACTAATATCAAATATGAAGGATTACAAAAGGATGATTGAATTTTCAATGTTGGACCATCTCAATATATGTAGTACTTCACATATAAATAAAACAAAGAAGAAATCAACATAAGATGGAGTACTAATATAATAGGTAAAATCAATAACAGAGTATTTGAGTTGAAATGAGAGAAATCAAAATCACGAATTAGGATTTTCCTGGATAGTACCGCCCCTTGAGTGCCTCTCTCGTAGCTGGCGAACAGTTAGTCGATCGCTCGAGTGTCAATGTTGCAGCTATTGAATGCTCCCTGTTTTTCTTTTTTCCACTCAGGCGAATGCTGAGGGTCAGCGAACGTCTTCATGTGATAACTTCTCTCTAATTTTAATGCTCAAACATGAACAAGAGGAAAAATGACTATTTGAGAGAGAGATATTTGAATTTACTTCTTCCTCTTGGACATGAGAATATATAGATTTCTTTGAAAGCTTTGGGACAATTGGATCATTCTAGAAAATAATAGGTAGCAATCGCTTAGTAGTGGATTTATTACTGATAACTGATTATATTATGTATTCACGTGTTATTCATTGGTTTAGGAGTTATGCTTTTCATATTTGTCCACATTTGCTTTTGTAACGGCTTTTACCGCCATACATGGGGATGGTTCGTCCTTTTTTCCTACGAGCCTTCTACATTTTAGCTACACTCTTGTACTTTTAGATTTCGCTTAAAGGGGGTGAGCTCGTAAGATCATTTTCTTGATTCAACAAATAGTCCTCGAAGTTCGATTTTATTATTTACTAGTATGGATCATGTGTTGCACGATACCTAATATAGTAGTTATAACATTTTCGAGCAAACTTTTATATTCGGTGAGCTAAATAATAAACCGCACACCATTCGAAATAAGAAATTCATCTTTGATTTTCTTTCTAGGCACAATGTTTTTCAAGACTACAGAAACTTGTCACACACAATTTGTTCTAAAACTTTTGGAACATATCTATAATATAACATGCTTAATTCAAATATAGAGAAAATTAGAAGTTGAAAAAATGAATAACAGATAGTGAGAATAATTATTTATACATTTAAGTAGAGAAAGATATAGATGACAAAGAATTGAAATTAAAAAGAACTTTATTGAATCAGGTGTACCAAAATGCAATTGTAGTATAACAAATGTGTAAAAAATGTGTTTCAAAAGCAACTACCCCACATTAAGCTGTGGCGTAAGGACAAAAGGTTAAGTGCCATTTAAAAAAATACATTGCTATTATTGAGTAGAACAATTGATTTTACTGAACAATTTAAAGTACAAAACAACTCTCAAGCATAATTGTTAACGTTTGATTTCTTAGATGTACCTGTAATAAAATGTGTATCTTCATTAAGGAAAGGAAAGAATAACAATTGAATCATACCTCAAATAAAAATACAAAGAAGAATAGCTAGAGAAAAACGTGTTAAATATCACCTCTTAATTTGAAATGTTGTTGGAGTAACTACCACCAAGTTTAGAAAGAAGTCTCCCAAAAGCATGACATGATTTAAAACTACAATTGAGTATGTTGACAGAAAAGCCGTCATTCGTTTGAGCTATAGAACGTTCATTTTGTAGACACAAATAAAAGAGAAGTTTTTTGTAAAGATATTTGATTGCTCTTTTAAATTATGACAGATTTTTGGGAGACTTCTTTTTAAATTTAGTGATAAATGCTTTAAAAGACGTTCAAGCATAATTATTAATATTTGACTCTTTAGATGAACCTGTAGATAAATGTGTAGTTTGATTAAGTATATAGGTGTAAGAATGAAATCAGAAATGAAATAGAAAACGACAGAAGAATAGCTACACAAAAGAGTCTTAAAATTGTTAACTTACTTGGAATAATTTTAGATATAAGAAATGACGACAATATAGCATTCAATGAAGTCCAAATGTAGAATTTCATTATAAAGATTAATTAAAAGTATTAAAGTCAAAGTTCTCTAACTGCTATACTCAGGAAAAGTAAAATGTACCAATTGAGTGCAAATATGAAGTAAAAATAATACATGCAAATTAGAAATCCAAATCTTAATGAATTTAGTTATGTAGTTTTCGTACATAAGAAGACAAAATTAATGCTTGATAATAAGTAAACATAAAACATAAAAAGGGGAAATGTACAATTCATGTAAGAGTCCAACTTCCATCGGTGCGACACACTTTATACACCATGAACATTGGAATTTCATTGTTCACAAGTTCAAATACACATGTGCCACCTATTTGAAGTTGTTTATCTCTAACGTAGCCTGTCCAACCTATGGTGAAACATCACATCTGACCATTTGTTATTATATTTGTTCGCAGTGGCCAATTGTGCTGTGAATGATCATGGATTTGTACATTCTGGACAAATTTTGGTAGATACAATTGAGCGAAAGCCCCATGTACATACTACAAAATAAATTCACAAATCTATAAATAGCAAAATTTAGAATTAGGTGAGAGCAATGAATATGAAAAATAGTTTATAGCAAGAATGATACAGTTTACAAAAGATTTAAATTAAAGAGGAGCTTACAATTTTTCATTGACCATCTCGATCAGCCTCTAATGTTTCTCGAAAAATAGGATTGCCATTAGGTGACATCTCAACCTTAAATGTATCAGACTCATAAGTCACTTCTACACCTAAATTCTCAAATATCGAAATATCGAAAGTAGAATTTTCGTTGTATTCAAAGATGATAACATAACCATTTTGTAAATTATGGTGGTCAAAAAATTGTGGCCATCCAGCAACAAGATAAGTGTTATCATCAACCCTTTCCAACTTTATGTTGCAAATAATTTCATTATAATTGATCAAATGTATTGTATCACTAAGATCATGTCTTTAGCGACAAACAAAAGATCTAGGAAGCGACTGTAAGAGAAAAAAAAAGTCTCATAAAAATGTTATTTACTTTATATAAACTTTCATTAATAATGAATAAATCTTAAAAAATAGCATCATTTTAAGACCTACCAAATAAAGATTATGGCCCAATGAAGATGTTATTACTTGAATGAAACGGTGTGGTAGATCACTTCTATTTGACATAATATTTCTACTACAAAGAAAACAAATAAGCATCTACATTCAATTTTTAACTACAAGAATAATTGTTATTAATATAACTGAAATTGACGATAAGAAAAAAGACCATAAATAAAAACAATGTAATAAAAAAAACTTACCACGACTCGAATTCCAATATTGCTTGATATTTGTAATTTTCTTAATTCTCGAAAAAAATTCAAAACATAAGAAATTACGATATACGCAGCATGGCAGGCAAAGTCTAAAATATAAACAAAACTAACTACAGGTATTAGTTAGAGAAAATCGGAAAACCTAATGTGCTGGAAACTAGTTTCAAAATATTATTCAAATAATTGTTATTAATATAATTGATGATAAGAAAAAATATCGTGAAATAAAAGCAATGTAATAAAAAAAACTTACCATTGGTCGAATTCCAATATTGCTTGATGTTTGTAACCCCAAAAAAAATCCAAACCATAAGCAATTACGATATACCATCAGCAGCGGGCAAATTCTAAAATATAAACAAAAATAACTATAGGTATTAGTTAGAGAAAATTTGAAAACCTAATGTGTTGGAAATTAGTTTAAAAACATTACTGAAGGATAATATGGGATTTGCCAGTTGTATCTAAGAGGAAAAAAAAAAAGAATGGAGACATCTCTGTGCGCGCATGGAGAGACACGAGATTTTTTTTTTTTTTAATAAAGCGGGAAGTTTTGTTCACAACATTCAACATTTTGTAAGGAGTTGAATTTACTGTCTACGTGAACGAAACAAAATATGGTATCCTACAACTAAAAAAGTTGAAATCCCACTTCACTAATTGCGATTTGCTTCTTACCATCTAATATCCAAATATTTATATTTTATGAGGTTTTTACTGAGACAGTGGAAACCGAGAAAGTATACATACGAAAATTCACTCCAACACAAAAAAAAAAAAAAAATCAAAAAATCAAAAAATTAAGAAAAATTTGCTGGAAGAGAAGAAAACAGAGAAAATTCACATACCAAAACTTCTTCATCTAGTACTTTATCTGCTCCGTCGTCGGCTACACCTCCAATTTGAAGGCGGACTCCCACTCCGACCTGGTGACTATGGTTAATTTTAATCAGGATGGGACGCTAATTGTTTCGAGTAGATATGATGGGCTTTGTAGTGGAGAAGAACCAAAGGAATTTCTATGATATTTTGTTGATTCTATGCGATTTTAAAACCTACCAACAAATCGATGGTAGAGGAGAAGAACCAAAGGAATTTCAGTGATATTTTGTTGATTTTACAACTTAGTTTCACGAGGAAATCTGTGAAGTTCATTAGAGTTTCAAAAGGGAGAGAAATGGCAGAGAGCGATATGAATGGAAGGGAAAAGAAATGAGCAGAGAGACTACAGTGCAGGGAAAGAATGATGCCTTGTGAACAGTGAAAAA
Source organism: Fraxinus baroniana (assembly GCA_903798355.1). Taxonomy (NCBI): domain Eukaryota; kingdom Viridiplantae; phylum Streptophyta; class Magnoliopsida; order Lamiales; family Oleaceae; genus Fraxinus; species Fraxinus baroniana. The sequence continues at coordinate 3,878 of CAIGRO010081121.1, read as the reverse complement.
TCCTCCTCTTTTATATATGTAGAGGATATTAAGTCCCTGTTTGAGCCAACTTTTTTGAAAATGAGAATGAAAAATATAGTCGTTATTGGGGCCCACATAAGAGTTAGAAAATTTGAATTTAAATGTTGATGTGATGGATAACGGTCATATTTTTCATTTTAAGGAGAAAAATATATGGCTCAAACAAGGCCTAAATCTTGGACTTGTTTATTGTTGAGTTGCAAACTTATATGGGGTATTTAAAAAAAAATAAAAAATTCCTTCTTTGTTGTGATTGACCTGTACTGCATTGAGAGGACATGCCATGATTACAACAATTTTTTGCGTGCGTTGATGGGCATGTTTTAGGAATTCTAGGTTAATGTGCGTGTCTTTTACGTGCGATCTCATCCATTTATTTGGAATTTCATTTGTGTGCCCTTTGGTATTCAATTGATTCAGATTGCCTGAATTTATATTTTATTTTTTTAAACGGTTGTGATGATCACTAACAAAATCTAACAACTTGGTCTTCTCGCCAGTACCTATAAATAAGCCATTGTTCCTATAGGTTTTTGATTTGCTTCTTTTTTGTTGCACTTGCTAGTGCTACATACTTGTTTTCTAGTGATTTCGTCTCTTATCTTCTTTCATTATCTTGCAAAAAACTTTCTTTAGGTACGTATTCTTCCTTTATCTTGCTTTCGTGCCTATGTTTTTATCATTAAGAGTTTAAGGTTTTTTTTTTTTTTTTTATAATGTATTCCCGAAGTGATTCCCAAAACATGTCTTATGATTCCAGGGCTAAGAGTAATTCTAGACTTGGGGATGACCCTTCCGGTGCCTCTTCTTCTTCTTCTTCTGTAGAAGTGGTATATACTGAGGTGTTACCTTATTCTGCGATTACTCATTCTATTTTTTGTAAACCAAGAATTTATTGTGCGGGAGTGTAGTTTTCATCCTAGGGCTGAGGTGTGTGATGAGGTACGCGAACCTCAGGTGAACCAAATAGTCTTAGTGAGGATGATGGAGTGTTTGAAGCCTAAAGATTTTTCCTAGTCTTACAGAAAGGGATTTAGATGAAACTTGAAGTCAGTTTAATGTGCTTGATGACATTGAGAGCCTGTTTGTCTACCATTATTGGTTTGAAAATGAAGTAATGAATAGTATTTTTTGGAGAATGTGTGGTTGAAATTTAAAATAACTTTATTGATTTGTGTGTAGAATATTTTATTGAGTGGATATGTGGTGGAGATTGTTTACGGTAGAAAACAATGTTTGAGATAATGGTTGACAAACAAGGGCTGAGTTATTATGTTTTGGGCAGTTTCAAAATGGGCTTATTAGTACAAAACGTCCCTACGTTTGACAGTTAGTGTGCAAAACGTCCCAACGTTTCATTTTTGTGCATTTTCGCCCCTATTTTAACGTTTCAATGTGGAAAACATCATTTTCATTATTTTTCAGTGTTAAATGACCAATATACCCTCATCTTTAAATAAAACAAAAAAATGAAAAGAAAAATAAAGAATAAATTGTAATTATACTCCCAAATTCTTTAAACAATGTAAATGGGTTCAAAAGCATTATTAAAATGTTTAAGTACAAAATGATCAATATACCTTCATATTTAAATAAAACAAAAAAGGAAAAAAAAATAAAAAAATTACAATTATGGTGGTTGAATGGTGGTGGGGTCTGGTGGTTTTTCCTTTTACATTGGAAATATAATTGTAATTTTATTTTTTTTATTTTCTTTTTTACATTGGGAGTATAATTGTAATTTATTTATTTATTTTTATTTATTTATTTTATTTAAATATGAGTGTATATTGATCACTTTACATTGAAAAATAGTGAAAATGACGTTTTCCGCAATGAAACGTTGAAATAAGGATGAAAATGCAAAAGAAATGAAATATAAGGACGTTTTACGCAATAAGTGTCAAACGTAGGGACGTTTTGTGCTATTGAGCCAAGTAAAAAAAAATTAAACGTAAGGTTATATCCGCATTAAGTGTCAAACGTGGAGACGTTTTATGTTTAAACCTTTTAATAAGGATTTTGAACTCGTTTGCACTTTTTTTCTTTTCATTTTTTTGTTTTATTTAAATATGATGGTATATTGGTCATTTTACAATAAAAAGTAGTGAAAATGACTTTTTCCACACTGAAACGTGGAAATAATGGCGAAAATGCAAAAAAAATGAAATGTTGGGACGTTTTGCTCACTCGCTGTCAAACGTACGGAAGTTTTGTGCTAATAAGCCGTTAAATATGTATACTTATGTTACTAACTGGGACCCACACTAAATCTGTTCCTATATCCAACGGTGGTTAGGCGAGTTTGGTGTCTGCGAGTATGTGGATGAGAAATGTGCGGGTCCCAGCGTGTAGAAACCGCCTGCCTGAGGGCTTCAGAAACAACAATTTGGCGCCAAAAAAAACACCAAAAAAGCATTAAAAAAAGGAGAAAAATGACAAATTTAGAACTTGTTTGGTTTAGATTTTTTGGAGGAATAATCGATTTTGAATAGTGATATGATGGAAAATGTGTGGTTGAAAAAGAAGAAAAAAGTATTGATGTGATTTAAAATATTATTTTATTGAAGAATATGTGGTTGAAAAATGAGAATTGATTTACCGTAGAATTGTAAAATCCAATTAGATTTTTTGGAGGAAGAATTAATTTTGAATAGTGATATGATGGGAAATGTGTGGTTGAAAAAGAAGAAAAAAGTATTGATGTGATGTAAAATATATTTTATTGAAGAATGTGTGGTTGAAAAATGAGAATTGATTTACCGTAGAATTGTAAAATCCAAACCAAACAGGCCCTTAGTTCGACAATTTTGTCATTCTATTTACTGTTTATTACTTTAGCCGGCTCGAGCTTACAAGTTATAAGCCAGAAGCTTGTATGTGTTATGTACTTAGTCCCGTTTGGTTCAGATTAAAATTTAATTAAAAGTTTAAGTCAAAATGAACAATTATTTTAACAATACATTTCATATGATTTACAATTTTTTGATCACATATTTCATTAATTTTTATCAAAATTTACTAAAAATTCAATTTTAATTTATGTAGATTTTGGTAAAAGTTGATAAAATGTATAATTGATAAATTGATAAAAAAAAAACTTTAAATCATTTTTTATAGTTTCATTGTAATATTATGCTATTTGATAAATACCTCACATGCGAAAAGTTAGAAAGTTGCGATGAATTAATACAAATTTCTTTTATTAATGCTAAAGGTTAATAATTTCATTTTCACAAAAAGTCAATAATGGGTTAAAATTAATTCATTCAGAAATTTAGAGGTCAATAATTAATTATTGAAAACTTTAGTGATCCAAAAATTAATTAGTCAAAACTTTAGGGGCCAATTAAATTTTAAAACTTTTGGGACCAATAAGAACAAAATCATAAACTTTGAGGACTTTAATTGTAAAATTCGAAACTTTAATGGCCCAAAATTAATTAATTTTCAATATTCAGGGACTGAATAATTAAACTCATAACTTTAAAAGGTCCAATAAGATGAATTTTAACTTTAGGGGCTAAATAACCAAAACTTTAAACTTCAGGGGTTGAGTTATTAAAACCCATAATTTAGGGCCCAACTTAAAATTTAACTCTAATTTTAAAAGTACAAGTAGGGCCCTACGAATTTCTAATTTACAGCTCATGCCCCCACCTCCTCAAATCCCAAAAACTGAAAAACCTAAAAATAGCCCCTTCATCTTCCTTATTTTTTATCTCTGGCTACGCCAAGACCACATGTGATCTAGGGGGCGGTGCCCTCGCCCCCTTGATCAGCAGCGCACGCAGCCATCAGCACTACTACTATATATATATCAATTTTGGTGAGATAAAAAAAAATATTTTTTTATT
>CAIGRO010081096.1:0-21185 GCA_903798355.1 Fraxinus baroniana | reverse complement strand
ATTATGATATACTTGGTGCATCTTTGATGATTGTTGTGCTACATGTTGGTTATCTTCTGCATATATGCTTTTGTGTATATATATATTTTTAAGTTATTTAGTAGTGGATATAATTATATAAAAAAAAAAATTCAAAAATCGGATCGGCACGATTTTCCACGAGTTGAGCGGGTGCTAGCTCGTGGGAGACGAGCAGAGCTCGCCCGGCTCGGCCCCATGCCACCTCTATATCTACTGGTGGATGAACTTTTAACGAGCTTGTTTAGGAATTTTTTGGGTTATTTTCTCTTTCTGTAATCTGTATGCTCCTTTATCTTCCTCGCTTTCATCAATACAACTTATTCTTTTAAACATACATCAAGTAACTTTTTCACTGTTGGATGATTAAATTCACCATTTCCGAANATCAAGTAACTTTTTCACTGTTGGATGATTAAATTCACCATTTCCGAATGATTTATTTATTATCATGTCAACATGAGATTGGTGCTCCCCTCTTTTGCAACTTGATTAGGTTTGGTTGTGATTTGATATTAGTTAATTTTTGTCACAAGTTACGTACAAGGACAAAACACAAGGACTTGCCAAATTTAATTTAGGTTGTGTATTTTTATACCTGAAAAAATAATATTTCAAGATTTACCAACTTCAAGATTTATATGTCATATAATACTATTTTAACATTAAATTATTAAAATTTATTTAATAATAGATTTCTTGAATAAAATATTATTAAAAAAATATTCTTAAAATTTAAAAGTAAACGCGTTTTCCATTTTCATATTTCTCAAAACAGTTTTTCAGAATGACAAAAAGAACGCATTTTCAGAAACTTCATCACCAATTTCAACATTTATATGTTATTTAATACTATATTAACATTAAACCATTAAAATTTATTGAATAATCAGATTTTTTGAATAAAATATTATTAAAAAAATTCTCAAAATTTCAAAGTAAACGCGTTTTCCATTTTTATATTTTGAGAAACGATTTTTCAAAATGACAAAAAAAACGTATTTTCAACAATTTCAAATCAGACACTCAAAATACAAAACACAAAATGGATTTAAAACTCAAAACTCAAACACAAAGAAAACATTCCCTAATTTTTTAGAGAATGTGTGGTTAAAAAGTAAGAAAAGTATTTTGAATTTACATGTAATATTATTTTATTTAAAAATGTATAGTTGAAAATAATTTTTGAAAAAAATGTATTTTTTGGTTTAATGGAGCCCAAACAAAGACTTAGTTAGCCCCCGTTTGACCCATTAAATTATAATACACTTTTCTCTATTTTCTTATCATCTACAAAGTTTTCAATAAAATAATATTATATATTAATCTTAATATTTCCTTCTTTTATAATCACATATTCTAAAAAAAAAAAGTTATAATGAGGGCCCAACGGACTTTTGGTTTTATGAAAATTGTGATAAAGGAGATGAAAGGAATAAATTCCAAATATTTGGAACAAAATTTGCTCATTTTTGGTAAAGAATAAAATCATATTTTTTTAATAAATTTTGATAAAGGTTTGAGAAATACGTGGTTGAAAAATTGTGAAGTTCATAAAATAAGTGGTTAAAATGAATTCTTGACTTTGATAAAAAAAAAAAATAATTTAATCATCGTCAAAGAGGGACTTAATGAGTAGCCTATTGAAATGAGCTAAAAAAAATTATGATATTTAGATTAAAATTTGATTGATTGAATAAGCCCTTGTTTGGGTAGAGTTTGGAAAAAAAAAAAAAAATTTGAAATTGTGATTTTTAGAGAATATGTGATTAAAAATAAGTTTTTTTTTTAAAAAAATGGAGCCCAAATAGGGGCTAAATACATTAGACACCATTTCAAATATGGGTTGTGCTATATGTATACAACTGTATCCATAGGGGTATCCATAATGAACACCTAGCACCCCCTATTGGTGGGGCGTCTGTGAGCCACAGCGCCCCACCAATATGGGGTACCGGGTGTCCATTATGGACATCCTTATTGGTACAATTATGGACCCATAGCATTTTCCTTCAAAATACTGGATCAAATTTAACAACCATCCTTTCAAATTAATTGAAAATCATGTTAATTAGATTTAATAATTACTAAATTAAACCACTAGCCTTTTGAAAGGAATTATAGTTAGAAGACTCGGCCCGATCGGTCAGACCAGAAAACCGACGTCCGAATCAAACAAATTAATTTAATAAAAAGTGAAAATTACAAGATACCAGAATTTTAAACTTTCAATTTCAAAATTTAAATTTACAAGTTTTTATTTAAAAAATCAGATGATAATTAAAATTTAATAATTTAATTTTAAAAAAAATAAAATTAAAACATATGAAACCCCAATTCCAACCCTTCCAATTCAACCCCAATTCATCTTTCATTCTACCGCACACCACTATTGGAGCACCGTCGACGCTAGGCTCACTAATTCTCCGACTGATCAACATCTCCGATCTGATGTCATTGAAGAGAAAAGAAAGCGTTGACCCTTAGTAACACACATTACCGCAATAGGCGTCGCTATCACTAGGGTTGGACATGAGTCGGTTCAGTTCTCTTCAAAATCGAACTGACCCAAAATTTTCGGGTATTTAATAAATGGAACCGTCGGGTTCAAATACAATTAATTTTTTTAACATTTACAACAACACTACATAAATACAACTAATGACATGTTCATTCGTAAATTTTACAAATTAACGTAGTCTAATTTAAAAATATATAAATAACAAGCTGTCCAATAAGATTAATTCAATGTATACAAATACAAAAAAGTAGATACTAATATTAAAATATTGGTGATCTATATCAATAATTCATTTCCTTCAAGCAGCCTATATAAAGAAAATGAAATATAAATTAAAAATTATAAAAATAAAATAATTTAATTAATTCAATATAAAAAATTTAAAAAATTATTTGGATTAGTTCTTATTCGATTATTCTGTTCTTGGTCTAGAACCGAGAACCGATCCAAACTTATCGGTTCTCGATTCAGATACCCGTTCGGATATTTAACTTATGAAGAACTGCTCGATTCGATTCGGGTTCGGTTCAATTCGATTTTGGAGTTTTGTCCAGCCCTAGCTGTCGTTGTTAAAACCTTGCCTTTGTTTGCAAGAGGTAGCGTTGTCGTCTTCACCGTTTGCACCTCGCCACAGTTCGAGCGGCGCACCTCATCGGTGTTCGCAGTTGTAGCAGCGTTGTGCAGCGCTCGGAGCTGCCTCCGACCTCGAGATGGAAATGATTTGGCTATCGTTGTTTTGGTTTGCCAATTGTTTCTGTTTTTGGCTTTGGTGTTGTTGGTGGTGGAGGTGGCGACGACGTGGTGGATCGGTGGTTGGGGGTGGTTTTTGTTGAATTTGGAGACGAAAGTGGGGATTTTGTAATGAAAATAATGATTTGTGACCGATGCAGTAGTAGTGATTCAATGGTGGCAATGATGGAGTCAGGATTTTTGAGAATTTTTTGGTGGGTGTGATGAACGTGGTGGTTGTGATTTTTTTGTATAGGAGGTGGTTGTGCTACTTCTCAACGATGGTGTTGCTAGGAGGTAGTAGCGGAGGTGTTGGTGATAGTGTGACTGGAGGCAAGGTGAGGTGGTGGTCATAAATTATTTGGTTAGTTGTTACCAAGAAATAATGTGTGGCCTAAAAATTTGTTAATTTGTGACCAATAATTTGATAATTTTTGGACGTATAATGAATTGTAACCTATAAATTTTTTGACTTGTGATCTTTAAAACTTTTTATTCGCGATCGAAAAATAATTTAATTGCGATTAAATTGTATAGAATTGTGAACTTAATATATTTAATTTATAAAATATATTTATAATTAATTATTTCATAAATAAAATTCAATTAATATCTGATAAACAATACGTGACCAATGAAAAATATAAATTGTGAAAAAAAAAAGAATTTGTTATCTAAAAAATTGTTAATTTGTGACCGATAATTTGACATTTTATGACTGTCTACTAAGTCGCGACGTATAATGTTTGTGACTTGTGACCGATGAATAAATTGTGACGTTTCAATATTTTCATTTGTGATCGATGAAGAAATTGTGACTTATGAAATTTATGAATTATGACCTTAAAATAATTTGTCACCTATAAAATTTCTGATTTGTGATCGTAAAATAATTTGTGATTTATAAGATTTCTAATTTGTGACCGATGAACAAATTGTGACATATAATTTTTTTGAATTGTGATCGTAAAATAATTTATGACGTTTCAATCTTTTATTTGTGGTCGATGAACAAATTGTGACATATAAAAGTTTTGAATTGCAATCGTAAAATAATTTGTGATATGTAAAATTTGTGATTTTTGATCAATTATATAGAATTTGTGACCAAATTATATAGAATTGTGACATAAAAATATTTAATTAATAAAATATATATGTAATTAATTATTTTATAAATAAAATTTTTAAAAAATTGAAATTTGAAAATTTAAACTTTATTTCTTAAATTTGAAATGTGTGAAACTTAACCTCTTAGAGCATGTTTGGTAACGATTAAAATTGAAAATATGATTGTTATTTGGTCTCACTCGTTTAATAAAAGTCAACAATAACGGCTAATTTTTCGATTTTAATCCGATTTTAATCTCTACCAAAGAAACTCTTAGTTATGAAATTTTCCCTAATAAAAATGTACTCGACTCGGTCAAAAATGGGTTTTGACCGAATTAATGAGCAATTTACCCGCCCGGTTGACCGATTTGATTGAAATTTAAAATTCTCTTACAAATTTTTTGGGTCCAAGAGATTTGAACCTTAGATATCTAAGAAAAATAATAGATTTTTCACCACGTGCAATAACTTATATCTATTTAATGAATCATTTATAGGTTTTATAAAAATATTTTTTTAAAAAAAATTGGTCAAACCTTTTATTTTATTTTATAGACATAAATAATTAATGAAAAATTTATTAAAATTTTAATTTTGCCCCAAAAAATATTTAGGGCGTGTTTGAGCCACGTTATTTTGGAAGAATGTATTTTGGAATAATGGATTGATGAAGAACGAGTGGTTGAAAAGAATGAAAAATTATTGATGTAATGTAAAATATTATTTTATTGAAGAATGTGTGATTGAAAATGAGTAGAAGAATGAGAATGAAAATTTTAATGTGTACCTAACAGAGCTTATACTTTATATGGTTTTATAGGTTTTTTTACAATGACCCGCTGATTGAATAACTAAGTCACGAGTTGAACCACTAACCCATTTGCCCGCAATATTGTTCAGATCTGTGTTCGGGTCGAGTCTAACATCATTAGATTAAGAAATAACTAGATTGAGTTAATTAATTTGACATCATTTATAATATCTGTACCAAAGTCGAAATTATGATAATTAGACTCAAAATTTATAGACCATTTTCAATATTTGGACTAGTGAAGCAAAAAAAGTTGATGTAGTAATGTATATATTTATCAAAACATCAGGGACTTACGAGGAAAACTTACGTTTATTCTTGTCTCTAAAGTTGCTTAGCACATTTTTGGTATACCTTAAAGTTTTCATTTTCATTCTTCTATTTATTTTCAATCACACAATTTTCAGTAAAATAATATATTTCATCACATCAATAATTTTTCCTTCTTTTTCAATCACACATTTTCCATCAATTTACTATTTCAGATTATATATAATGTGTGCTCAAACACACACCCTTAATTGTTTTTACTTTTATTGAATGAAATCGTCAGTCATTGACCACGACTTTAGTTAAAGACCAGCAGCCGGAAAAACTATTTTCTTCGAAAGTGACCCTGATAATCATAAGGCTTAAACATCGAACTTTTTATCATCAACGGATTGCGCCACGTCAGCCTTCACCATCGTGTTACGCTACGGTAGATCTAAAGCAGCTTCGCTTATGTAAAAACTGTTCGATATTTAATAAATTCCCACCAGCACCGCTCCCGAACCTCAGCCCAAAGCTGGGGTCGTATGTAATCCCTCATTTGATTCTCCTTCCAAACCTCAGGCTCAGATCCCTATCTGTCCACTTTGCCAGCTAATTTCTCAGCCTTCGCATCTCATTCCCTTCTCTCAAGTATTGAAGTGCTTCTTCACTGGTAGAAGTTTTTTCTCTCTCTGGGAAAGTTTTTCGATTCGCTTTCCGAACAAATTATAATATAATTGAACAAATCCTCGATAGCAATCTCTATATACGCACACATAAATAGTTATATATAGTTTTATGCATGTAAGTGGTGTTTTAAAATCTTTAAATTAAGAGACGTTAATTGAAATCGAAGAACACGAGCACTTTTGTTGAAGTTGAATTTTCGAAGCTCTAAGTTTTAGCCTGGACAAAGAAAGTGAATTAAGGAAAAATTGTACGGAACTGATATCTTTTCATGGTGTTGTATTTATTAGCGAAGATCTTATTTTATTTCTGTGAATTTTTCTAATTCTCTTGTTTTTGCTTTCAATTTAGTGTCAATTAGGGTTTTTTATGGGAAGATATAGTCAATGCATGATTTGATCTCTCTAACAGGTAAGTCTTTATATGACAATTATATTTTGAATTAGGGTTTGATTTTTTAAAATTGTTCTGATCAATTCGCGTTTTGTTGTGATATGACTTTATTTTCAGTGGAAGCACGCTTGACTGACTGTACGAACTGTTTGGAGTGAGCGTTTAAAGTAGTATATCATGGCACAGAGTAATTGGGAAGCAGATAAGATGTACATATTTTTCTGAATAATTTCTATATTTAGTTTGTCATTTTATTTTACTTTTGAGATTTTTCACTTTTCCTGGGTTGCTGGGAAATGAAAGTAAGTAGTCCAACATAATTTAATTGGGAAAAGAAACTAAGTAGTCCAACATAATCTTTTGTCATATTTGAGCTATGTTTATATATTTCTTTATTTATTTTAGTAGGCACCACATATTCGTGTTGAATTCATGATGAAAAAATCAAATTGGTTGTTTTAGTTCAGTCGTTTGGTTTGCCAATTCGTTATTCCTTTTTATGTTTTCAACTTTGTGGGTGTCTTAGAAAAAAAAGTAAGGAATCCAACATAATCTTTTGATAATGGTCTAACTTTAGCTGAGCATCATTTATGTGAAACTCACAAGTAGAAAGGATGAAGTTGGTTGATTTTCGTTAGAAACTCAATTCCTTTGCTATCCCGATATTTTCCTGACAGTGGGACAGAGATTTCCAATTTTGATCATATATGCATTAATTTAATGTACAAGGCAATTGCATTGTAGATTGAGATTCATTGATATTTTTTGCCAGGCTTGATGTTTACATTCACGATTATTTGTTGAAAAGAAAATTGCACAATTCTGCAAAAGCTTTCATGACAGAAGGGAAGGTTGCTACAGACCCTGTAGGTAAGAGATTCTTTGAGTTTGCTGGTAGATTAAGCTTGATGTTGAACACTGCGAGAAAATTATATGAGATGCACTAGAGGATGTATTTATCATATGGATTCTATCTGTAGCTATTGATGCACCTGGAGGATTTCTCTTTGAATGGTGGTCCGTCTTTTGGGACATCTTCATTGCACGGACAAACGAGAAACATTCTGAAGCAGCTGCAGCCTACATTGAGGTTTCTAAAATTATTGCTTTTCTTTCTAGTGTTACTAATCAATTGACATATTCTTCAAAATGCTATCTTTATGTATGGATTGTGTCTGTACCGTAACTTGTTCTGATTCATGTTGACATCCATTAGACACAACAAATGAAAGCAAGGGAGCACCAACAGCAGCTTCAAATGCAGCACTTGCAACTCATGCAGCAGCGCAATGCCCAGTTACAGCAAAGGGATCCTAATCATCCTCCCATTGGTGGTCCCATTAATTCAATGAATTCTGAAGGGATGATAGGACAACCATCTGCCAGTGCATTGGCTATGAGAATGTATGAAGAACGTATGAAGCACCCACACTCTATGGATTCAGAAACTTCTCCAGGTCTTATTGATGCTAATAGGATGGCGCATCTTAAGTCAGCAACCAATAACCAAGGGTGAGATTGATAAAACGTTCTCTACTACTCTACTCTACATTGAAGTTGTTAAGTCACAATGTGCATTGTCCTGTTAGATAATAATTTTTTCTTCTGGTTGATTCAGCCAATCCGTGAGCATGCCTGCAGCATTGCAGCAAATGCAAGGACGGCCTCAACTTGTCAATGTAACTACGAAAACCATAATTATATAGGCACCGAAACCATTTGTACCCCGCCCACCCCTCTGCACACAAACTTATACATATACGTGCACACGTGTATATCTATCCCCAAGCTCAGGTCCTTTTTACTGTGGAATATCCAGGACATTAAACAGGAAGTTAATTTGGGAGCAACTCAAAAATCCTTGCCTATGGATCCCTCATCTATTTATGGGCAGGCAATTCTTCAGTCAAAATCTGGACTTGGTGGGGGAGGTAATTTCTCAAAACCACTAATTTCGACTTGATATGGATTTCCATTGCCACTCTTGCCAATGAAATATTCACGAGATGAGTGTTGACTAAAATTACTCAAATTTGGGATGTGGTCATTGATAATGTGCATAACATATATGTGTAAAACTATAATACATAGAGATATTATATACTTCATAACACTTGAATCTAATTTCTATTTCCAGTAACTCTTGGGTACAGTTCATCGAAGTGTATGTACTCGTGAACAGTGAAAGTCATCTGTTTTTAATTTCCTTGCACCTACAGTTTCTTGTCTTCTCTGTTTTTCACAGTTTTCTCTGCGTCATAATTGTCCGTACAAAGATCATTTGACTGTTCTTGCTGGTTCCGGATCCTGTTTGGGAAAGTAGGAGTATTTTTGTTCATGACACAGTGGATGTTACTGTGCTTGATAAAATTAGAGAAGATTTAAACTTGTACATACTAATCTCTGCTTTAGAACTGGACTAGGTACTATTCAATTTTGGCTGTGCCATATTTGCTATTGTTGGTTTAAGAGGTGTAAGTGAAGAACACGAAATTGAATGTGCACAGAATTCTTGCCAACTTTGGTGCCTGAGCAAGACTAGAAGGCTGTATAATTTTGGATAATTGATGGATTTGATTCTATTGGCATGAATAGTTTACTCATTTAAGGCTCATAGGTGGATGTAATGTCCTTGGTCTTCCTAGAATAAGCCAAAGACTGTGCTCTGCAGAATTTCTTAAAAGCACATCCTCCAAATATGACATGAATTGAAAAGCATCGAAAAATTGTGTTTAAGCTTTCCCGATTGGAAAAGAAAAGATACTCATGTTTAAACTGATGAGTAATTTCATAATGTGGAGAATCAATTCTTCTGTTGCAAATGACACAAAGAAGTCCAAAGCATGCAAACCGTGTGGAATGATGTGCTGTCCACCAACTTGGAACATTATACTCGGCTCTGCAAGACTATTGTATTTTGCATGACATTGCACTATCTTGTTGAACTTAATTGTATTTGAAGCATAAGTTGAGCATATTGCATTGTGTGCTTTAATGTTACCGTCCTAATAGTACTTGATATAATCCTTCTGACTGACATATTCACTAGTGAGCTGGAATTCTTTCGTTCTGGTGTTGGTTTACTTGGTTCATGAGAGTTCCTTAAAGATCTCAGGATTGAAATATGTAGAACTGTGTCAAAACGTTATTTTCCTTTTTGAATTAGTGAACAAATTTGTCAGATTAAATTAATGTTGCATGTAATTTATTGAGAGTTGTCAAATACAATTTTTCCTATTCCCAGTGTTGAATCAAGGAGTCACCGGTCTTCCGCTGAAAGGTTGGCCTTTAACTGTGAGTTTCTAATGCTTTGATCCTGAAACATGTTCTTTTGGCATCATTATATGGATGAATTCTTGGCATTTGATACTTACCATATCATACAGGGCATAGACCAATTACGGCCAAGTTTGGGCTTGCAAGTGCAGAAGTCCAGTTTACAGAGCCAAAATCAGTTTCTTTTGGCGTCACAACAACAACAGGTCCTAGCACAAGCACAAGCTCAAGCACAAGGAAACCTTGGAAATTCTTCTAACTATGGATTTGGAGGATTACCAAGGGGCAACTTAAATGCAAAAGATGGCCAAGTTGCAAGAAATGATGGATCTGTATGCTCACCAGTGCAATCAAATTCGCCAAAGGTGAAGATTATCTTCTCCATATTATTAAATAAACTTTTGTTGTCTTGCATTTATTTATGCTGGCTGATAAATGAACGCATTTATTTTTTTATTCAAATAGTGGGGATTTCAATTTTTTGCTAATATGCAACATTTGAAGAGTGTTTTCCTTTCTTGGAGTTAAATAGTTTCTCTTTCTATACAAGGAAAGGATGATGGGATATTAGGTTTCCATTCAATTCTAACATTTCATTATATTCACTATATAGGCCTATATGAAATTGGAAAGAATATCCTTATTTCTCTCACTTCATTTTGCCCTATAAGTTAAGCGTTCTTTGTTTTGTTTGACCATACAGAAGTTTGTTCCATATAAGTTATTGATACTTAAGTGATATACATATAGCTCTATCTAATTGCTAAAGCTTTTAGATTAAGTGGTAACGGATTACACAAAAGTCTCGGTTTCAAGTCTTGTTGCCACACATTTAAAGGAATTGTACACTTGTTAGGCTTTGAGCAAAAATATGATCTCGCCTACACGTGAAGGGCCACGTTTAAGACATTTAAATGATATACATCTTGTCCTATCTAATAGTTTAAGCTTCTACATCGAGTGATTTGACACAAGTTAGGTTTCCTTCTATTTCTATTCAAGTTGTACAAATGATATGTTTACGGTCAGCACAAGCTGAGTAGGTAAGACCTCTGATGCTCGGACTCTTCGAAATAGTTGGAGTACCCGTGTCGGACACGACATGGGGTATGAGTATAAGTATGAGATATGTGTCGGATCCTCCAAATTTCAACCGAATATTTCGTCGTTTTTGCTTCTTCTTGCTTCTTTTTCTTTCCCACTTTTGCTCTCTATAAACCTTGCGTCGTCGCCAAGAGGGTGGAGAAAGACGGCGACGCTCTTCTTTCTCTCTTTGTATCAGTGAGTTAGAGTTTTGTTTGTATAAAATGAAAATGAGTTTCATATGGTGTTACTTAGTGCTCTATTAAGTCAAATTACAATCGAGTTCCTCATTTTCTATTTTATATAACATTTAGTAATTACCATAATTGAAAACTAAACCATAAATCTTATTTTATGTCTTAACCTTTTATTTGATACCCATTTTCTTCATTGTGAATAATTAATTTCGGTCTATTCAAAATGATATCCTGGATTAATAAAAAAATCGAAGTTTGAAAGGCGTATCTATGTACCCACGTCTGAAATTTGGACTCTTTTTAATTATGTCCCCGTATTCTACTTTTTAGAAAATAAAAAATCCGACACTTAGATACTTGTATCCGAGTTCGAGCATTATAGGGTAAGACGTTTTTGTGTCCTTCGATTTGGTTACTTGATTCTCACTAACAGATGGCAAGCAAAATTCCTTACTTTCACGAGAATCAATTGTGAAGTACTCCTGTTATTTGGATAAAAAGTTCTATCATTTTATTAGATTTGTTCAAGCATGTGCATTTCATTTACTGTTATATTTATGTTCAGAATTAGGTTATTACTAGACTCCCAAGGAAAACAACCATCTCACAATAACTATATAGTCTGCACTAACTTCTTGTTAAAAGATTATATCCTAACAAATTGGTGAAGATCTTGTGTAATTATTCGAAATTGAGAATAAATTGGGATATTGTGTCCTCTGGTTTACTGGGACTTAAAATCAATGAAAATTGTGTCTTATCAACTATAACTCATTTCACTTATGGTGTTTCTATTGGACACATTTATGTGACATCGCGTCATAAACTAGGAAACACTTCTTAGTCTTTTGTGTTGTGTCTAACCTGTGTAAGCTGACATACTTGGACAATTTGAACAGAAAGGACACTTGAAATTTTTTGCTTGTACTTATAATTTTAGAAACGTTAAGGGTACAATTATGGCTGATTCAATGACATTTTAGTATCAAATGTGTCTATAAAAGAAAAAAGGGGGATAAATCTTTTAACAAGGAAGTTTTAGGTTTGAGGAGGATGTAAGAGGGAAAAAATTGTAGTAGTATAGAGAAAAGCATAGTTTTTCAAATGGTTAGCCCTTTGGTTTAAAAACCACTATTGAGGCCTACCTCGGAGTGATGCGAACAAAAAACACCTAAGATGTTGATTATGAGACAGTTTTTGGAAGCTCACACCTCTGTTGTGCGAGGCACTTGCCTCACAACACTGCCTCAAAACTTGTAAGGCATGCACTTCTTAGAGCTTGTTTGGTTTAGATTTTTTGGAGGAAGAATTGATTTTGAATAGTGATATGATGGGAAATGTGTGGTTGAAAAAGAAGAAAAAATTATTGATGTGATGTAAAATATTATTTTATTGAAGAATGTGTGGTTGAAAAATGAAAATTGATTTACTGTAGAATTGGAAAATCCAAACCAAACAGGCCCTTAATTTTCTAGACATATTTATTTTGCTTTGCCGGCAAAACATAAAGGTTCTGGTTTACTGATTTTGGGAATAGCACACTGCCCACCAAACATTAATGTGTTTCTCATAGACCTACACGTGGAATAGTATACTGATCCATCAACTAAAGTAATAGTTTCTTTTTTGTTATTTATGAATTTTCTTTCTTTCTTTTTTCTTTTTTTTGTTTGCACACTTTATATTGTTCTATTATAAATTTGAAGATAGTTTCTGATTTGTTAAGAGTTTAGTTTGCATTTTAATAAAATTTTGACATTTTTTTGGATTACGTTGAGGGTTATGATTTACGCCTCGCCTTATGAGGGAAAAGTGCCTCAATAAATTGATGGGTGGGCATTTAATGAAACCCTCAGGTGAGGCAGGATTTGAGGTTGTAAGCCTAAAAAGGTTTTGGCATAGTTGCATCAACTATTTGTTTTCTCTCAAAAGGTTTTGGCACTGTTGCATCAACTATTGTTCTCTCTTTTGCTAATCTAATTACAAAACCCCTAACCAAGATTATTTTTCCCACCGTTGTTTTTTCAAGTTGCCTAAAGGTTTTGGATCCTCTATTTTAAAATACATGTTTTTATACAATAATTCCTTAGCCTGTTCCAATCTTCATTTTGGAAGTTGTGTCATCATTCTTAGGTAATCCATGGATCAAACTAGGAAAAAGTGTGACTAGGCATGTTGAAATACTAGTATTTTGCAGTCTATCAAAAAATAACATTGATGGTCAGATACCCATGAAAATTATGGGTGTGGATAATTATTGATTCCTAAATTTTCTCCCAATAAGTAGTTCGTTCTCAAACATATATTGTTGTTAGAGAATTGTGTAGCAACCAATGAGGCGATAGTTTTTTGGAAATTCTCGTAGAGAAGATAAAATTAACGTCATTGCAAGTTTCCCCCAAGTTATGTGATTTAAGTTGATCTTATTCTTGTATTAAGTATGCTCACTTGGTCTAAGCTTATGTTAATTACGCGGTTTACCTTATGGAAATTTAATTTGCGACAAATTTTAGTACAAGTTTAAATTTTGTTTTGTCATCAAATAGTATTACAACTATTATTCACATTAAGTCGTGATTCGGTTAAGATTTTTAGTTTCTATCGAATACTCGATATCGCAAGATTAATTATTTAATAATTTTAATTGTGAGAATTAGTATGCCAATATTGGGCTCTAATCGAAGTTCAAATTGTTTCGTGGATGAAAGCGTAAAAAAAAAGGTCCATTTGGATACATAGGGATTAGGGATCAAGATGAAGCGGTTAGAAATTTTAAGCTTACCTCATTTTTTATAAGCATTAATCACATTTTCAAGAAACATCATACGTGAGAGTCCTAATTACCATAAATTTAGGGAGGTTAGTGATTGGTTGAATTCCAAATTCTAGGACTCCTAGTTGAACTGAAATGCATCCAAATCAAGAGGGAATTTCATTCATTTAGGACTCAATTGGAACCAAACAAAAGCATAGGCCTCTAAGTGAAAGAAAAAGGGGGAGAAGATATATTTGAGAAGAGAAGAGGAGGAAAGGAAAATAAAGGTGTTGCACCGAATTTCTAGCATTGGTGCTTTTGAAGTCCACACACTCGGTGCTCAAATACTAAGACTTATTTCAAAAGAGGTAGATTGAGACCCCATTTTATTTCAATTCATGTTATGGTTGAGCATGTACAATTGTGATTAATAGCTTCTCTATGTTATATATGACTCCTCATGGGGTTAAATTATGAATTGGCGGTGTAGTAGTGCACCAGATATGTGAAATTGTTGGTGTAGTAGTGCACCAAATGTTGGTATGTCGTGTGATCATCGATATGCTTATTCTCTAAAAAGTTAAATCATATGAGTACATGCTTACATTATGATATGATTTGATATAGCGTGTGTACGAGTCTATTGAGTGTTTCTATGAAATACTCAACCCCCTGCCTAAAAATTTCAGATTAATGCGGTCGATGGCGGCGTGGAGGAGAGCAGTGGTGCATTGATGTAAAACCTAAAGTTATTGTTCAAGTCGTGTTATGTTTGAACAAATATTTAAATTTCTGGATATTTCAATTTAGCAATTTTGAATGTTTAAAGACATCCTTGTTTGATGGGAATTTGTTGAATGAGGATAAGATACTTCCTTCTAGTTCATCTAGTTGTTTTGAGTTTGCAAAGCTACAAGTGTTTATAAATTTTCAGTTTCTGCCCCTACGTTTAAAAATTCACCCCGATCAAAATACTTGGAATGTTGAAGTGATTCAAGTTGGAGAAGGTAGATATAGGGGTTATTTATCTCTCAAATTTGAAATCACAAATTTTGAGCGTCTAAATCTCAAGTTATTACTATTTTCCTGAGGGCTGTCCGAACATACCGAGAACAGATATAGTCCGAATTTAAAGATCATTTTGACCCAACTATTAATTGAATTTTTATATGGAATTTTAACATGTAATTCTCCCAAGGTCTAATATGCTAATGGTTCGAATTTTGTAAATTATAGACTTCGTTTGGTTGCCAAACAGATTTTCTCAGAAAGGTGTTCAGAGGTAAAAATCCCAGTTTCACAAAGTAAATTTTCTTCAGTTTTGCAACTTGTCCTGTAGTCTTAAAAGCTTTTGGTCCAAGTTAGTTTCTGCACTTTTATGAACAATTTATGTATGATTATGGTAGTTCATGGTTTTAGTAATGTCATGGGGTTGCTAGGGCTCATGGCGCTACAAATTGGATTTATGATATATTTACATAATAACATTGGTTGCCTAAGTATTAATTGATAGCTGTCACTACATTTTCTCAGCAATAATTGGAATGAAAAAGTGGGCTTGCATATATTTTTTGATTTGATTTGATTTTGTGATAAATTCATTTTCTCCTATCATGCTTAATTTTTTTCCCTATTTTTTAAAAGCCTATTAAAGATTTTTGGTCCTCTTTTGGGATTATTTCCCTGGATGGTTAGGACCCATGTCAACAATGTTCTCTTTGTTTATGATAAGAAACATTAGGATGACTAATTAGAAATTGTAGGAATGTGATATGCTTACGTGAGAAGGTCCTCGCTGTATTAAAGAGTATAGCATGGATTTTTTTAAATTTATTTTTGTAAGCAAAACATCAACACGGCCTTAGTGGATTTTCAGACTCCATCAAGGAAGGCTAGTGTGGGTTTGGATTCCCCAATTGTATATAAAATCAAACTCAAGAGAACAAAAAGGAAGGGGACATAAACTCGACCCACTAAAAGCAAAACAATGAAACATAGGAAATAATGAAATAAATGGGAAGTACTACTTCCTATACAAAGAAAGCAAGTGAGAAGCAAACTAACTTCCTCTAATACTAGGAAGTTCATATCTCTCAATATGTACAAGAGCCCAAAGTCATCGTGGGAGGTCAAGAGGTTCATACTCCAGATAATGGCGCTAGTCCCAACCCCTCAGATGCAAGTGAATCTTTTTTTTTTTGGCCTTGATTTGGGGGTCTATGGATACTTCAATTCTATCTTAAGATAATTATTATATTGAGTTATTTTAAATGCTTGAATATTTATTGTTGTTTAACAGATGAAGATGGGCCAGATGCAGCAGTCTTCCTCTCAACAACAGGATCAACTGCAGCAACAGCAAGTGCAACAGGTTGTCTGTGGTTAAATATATTAATCATTTTTTAACATCTGAATAGTCTGCTTATGGAGAAGTGGGCATATTTTTGTTGAATTTGTTTCTGCTCCCATCAGAAGCATTACCACTTTGTTGTGTTATCTAAACCATGTTTTTCGTTTCCTTTGCATTTCTCTGTGAATCTTTATGGATAATGTGACATGCTGTGTTATAATGAAACAGAATAACAGGAAAAGAAAACAACATTCTTCGTCTGGACCAGCCAATAGTACAGGCACTGGGAATACAGTGGGACACTCTCCCAACTCACCACAATCAACACATACACCTGGTGATGGAATGACAACTGCTAGTAGCCTTCAGCATGTCAATAGTGCACCCAAGAGTATGATGATTTATGGTGCAGAGGGAACAGGTGGTATTGCAGCAACTACGAATCAGCTGGTAAGCCTTGGTTTTCATTTATGTTTTTCCTATTGGTTTCTGACTGCCATAACCTTTTTGGATGTACTATTGAATTCAACATTGCTCAAAATCTTTATGCTATCATTTGTACTTTTCTATTCAGTTGGTTAGACGGTTCTCTGATTTTTAGAATTAAGTTTTGCGGAGTATTTCTGAGCATCAAACTTGTGTTCATGTATTAGTATTGGACATTTGATCTCTACTAGCTGATTTTTGTAGTTGATTGGATTATGACATTACATATTGTCATTAGTTTCATGCATATATTTTGGAGTTCCATCGAACTTGCATCTGTCATGGAAATCGGAGTTCTTGATATAACATGACTTGTTACTTTTGGCATTTAATTTGTTTCCCCCGTCACAGGATGAGTTGGACAATTTTAGAGATGTTGGTTCCTTCGACGAGAACGTGGAATCATTTTTGTCGCATGATGGAGGAGATGGAAATATATACGGCACTTTGAAACAAACTCTTTCCGAGCCCAAAACAGAGTTGTCCAAAGGTGGCCTCTAATCACATATTTTCTGTGCCTGTGAGGATTATTGTTTCCTTGTGCAATTCTGACCATGCCGTAAGTATCAACTTACAAGCGAAAATTAGTTTCAGGTTTCTCTTTTGCGGAGTTTGGTTGTATACGAACGAGAAACAAAGTGACTTGCTGTCATTTTTCTTCGGATGGGAAATTGTTGGCTAGTGCTGGACATGATAAAAAGGTATAAGCCTTGTATGGATAGCTGAAGATTTCTAGATTGTGACTATAAATTTTTTAATTGAATATGTTACCGAGGAAGTTTGACTCATCCGTTCAAATTCTTTAACCGTGTTATGCTGCTATTATGTTACTTGTATAGTTTATTTTCTCAATAACCCAAATCTAAATGTGTACTTGTAAACCTTCGTTTTGCTCTTTCCGGAAAGGATCTGAAATCTAATAATAAGTTATTGGAAATTTCTTAGAATTAGTTTACACACAATCCATAATCTATTAGTAGCCCAGGATAATCAGCAGCCTGTCTATGACATAATGAAGCATAAGCAGAATTTTATGGCTCTTGAATATAGGTAGGCAAGCTTTTATGTTTCATCTCATTTTTTTAATATATTACTAGGAATCCTGCCGTATTTTT
This sequence comes from Fraxinus baroniana, assembly GCA_903798355.1. Classification (NCBI taxonomy): domain Eukaryota; kingdom Viridiplantae; phylum Streptophyta; class Magnoliopsida; order Lamiales; family Oleaceae; genus Fraxinus; species Fraxinus baroniana. The sequence continues at coordinate 3,399 of CAIGRO010081096.1, read as the reverse complement.
GGCTCTTGATTCTAAGTCCTGCCATGTCCTACTAATTATTTGTTCTATTTGCATCAGGCTGTCTTTTGGAACATGGATACCCTGCAAACAGAGACCACTCCAGAAGAACATCAATTCATAATTACAGACGTTCGTTTCCGGCCAAATTCAACTCAACTTGCAACAGCCTCATATGATAAGTCTGTCAGATTGTGGGATGCAGCTAATGTAATGATTTTGAGCTCCTCTCTTTGATTTTTTTTTTTCCTTTCCAGTTAGTTGTTCAATATGAACCAATATCATTTCATTGCTGGGCCTTGCTTCTGATCTCCCAGTCAGTTTATAGAATAAATGTCCTGTTGAAACTTCTTAGGGTGTGTTTGAGCCACATTATTTTTGAAGAATGTATTCTGGAATAGTAGATTAATGGAGAATGTGTGATTGAAAAGAAGGAAAAGTTATGTGATGTAAAATATTATTTTATTGTAGAATATGTGGTTGAAAATGAGTAGAAGAATGAGAATGAAAATTTTAATGTGAGTCAAACAGGATTTAGCTTATTTTTCTCCAAAATCATTTTCAATCACACATTTCATCAGTTTCGAAATCTTATCAGTTAAATAAAGTAACTTAAATAAANATTAATGGAGAATGTGTGATTGAAAAGAAGGAAAAGTTATGTGATGTAAAATATTATTTTATTGTAGAATATGTGGTTGAAAATGAGTAGAAGAATGAGAATGAAAATTTTAATGTGAGTTAAACGGGGGGTTAGTGTTTATCTGACTAGATAACCTGTATATGTATCTATGTTTGAAAAGTATTATTCCACTTCCATGGCTACTTTTTCAATTCAAATTTACTGATGCAGCCAGGCTATTGTTTGAACGCGTATACTGGGCATGCTCATCATGTTATGTCCCTCGATTTTCATCCCAAGAAGAATGATCTTTTTTGCTTCTGTGATAGCAACAATGAAATTCGCTATTGGAATACCAATCCATTTTCACCCACTCGGATTTCTAAGGTTAGGCTTCATAAACGATCTTGAATTCTTCTGTATGTCTTCAATAGGTTAAAATTCCTTCTTAGTTGTCTTGCATTTCTGAAGTAGTTTTTTCCATTGCCTGTGTAGCAAGGAGGCAGTGCACAAGTGAGATTTCAACCAATGATGGGACAGTTACTGGCAGCAGCAACACAGGAAGTAGTCTCCATCTTTGATGTTGAAACTGACAGGCATATGCACTCGTTCCAGGTTTGTGTGCATGCATAATAGCTTTATGTATCAAAACGATAAATTATTTATGCAATGATAGTAAATGTTGACATTTTTTCTTTTGGTGATTATGTTTAATTACGTACTTGCCTTAAACAAAATTTTGTGTTATTAGGGACATTCTGGAGAGGTGAACTACCTTTGCTGGGATCTCAGTGGCGAATTGTTGGCCTCCGTCAGTGAGGACTGTGTTAAAGTTTGGTCCATATCTTCTGGAGAATGCATTCATGAACTCAACTCCAATGAGAACCAATTCCATTCTTGCGTTTTTCATCCAAATTATTCAGCTCTTTTGGTGATTGGTAGTTTGCGGGTAATTCCTTCTCTTCTTTATCTGTTCTAATGTAACTATAATCTAATCTGCCTTCTTCGCCTGTATTCACCTGATAATGGGCCCACATTATCACTCTCGTGGTTTCCTTTTTTTGGTTATTGTGATAAGTGACCTACTTCTGATTGCCTTTTTGTTGTGTATAAAGCTACATTGGAGAAAACATATTTTGGCTATAAGATTTAAAACCTAATTATGTTCTAGCATTTTTAATAAATCCCATGTTCGAACAAGTGTATCTGAATAAATGGGATGTATGCTTAAGGAATGATTTTGGATCCAAATTTAGAAACCCATGGAAAACTTTGGGACGGAGAGCAAGGAAAAGCAGATTACAGGGTTTAAATATTTAGGTGAAAAATATTATGATTGATATGGGTGGGTTTAAAATGATTTGCATCCTGTTATTCCATCTGTTTTTACTGGACTCCTGTGCTAGCTATTATAACCTAGATTTTCTTTTGTAATCTGTTCTACTAGTCGTCGGTAATATCCCTGAACCATTTTTTTCTTGTTGTAGTCTCTGGAGCTATGGAACATGGTTGAGGGCCAAAGCATGACAGTTCGGGCACATGAGAGCATCATTTCTGCTTTGGCACAATCACCAATGACGGGAATGGTTGCCTCGGCAAGTCATGACAGTTCTGTTAAGTTGTGGAAATAAGTCAAGATTAATAAATAATGACATAGCCCATGTGCATGTTTTCCGGTAATTGGGACAACATAGATGTTTTTCTTGTTTATTCCACAAGAAATGTTGTTACATAAATGTTTCGTGTAATCTCTTGGAGATATCTGGTTCGAAAATGGTGAGTTTAAGAAGCTTGCTGTTCAGATTGATTGGCGTAAGCTGCAATTGAAATTTCCTTGTGGTAAAGATAGGTTTTGGATTTGCTTGTGAAATCCATGACGTCTAGTGTCTTGTAATTGTGCTGTTTAGTTGCTCGATGATTGATCATAGGGCAACAAGTTTGGTGGGTTTGGTCCTTCAATAACATTACATATTTTCTATTCTTCCCTCATAAAAGTGAAAATTTAAGAGCATGTTTGGTATGTAGAGCCAAAATATCTCGATTCAAGATAAATTCATGATGAAGCAGTATCTCTTTAGGATGCTCCAGCATTTGGACAATATCGTTTAATTCTGTCATTTGCAGTGCTGTTTAGCATTCTAAACATGCCATAAGAGTACATATTCAACCACTTTATTGATTCTTAGTTGAATCATTTCGATAAATATCATTACTCTAATCAAATTTAATACTCTAACTATACTAACTACAATTTCTTAATCCGTGTGAAAATAACCATAGGACTATCTTTTTGGGACGGAGAGAGTATAAATATTGGCGAGACTTACATTTCTCAGTTTTTGGCAATGTTGACATAATATAACTGATTTTTTTCTACACTCCCTGAGAATTTTATTTGGTAGGCTCCCCACTGTTTAATATAAGTTAATTTGACCAATTATTTGAGAAGTATTTGATTATCAATTATAATTCTACTGTGCGAGTGAGGAGATGATTGAAATTTCATTCAGATAAGCAAGAAATTAGGGTTAGAGTCCGTTTGATTGCGGAAAGAAAATGAATTTCAGATAAAGTAATTGTCTAGAAATTATTTTTTACGGAATTGTTAATTAAGTGTGTTTGATTGGTATATTTTTCATCCGAATAATTTTAAAATTTTGTGTCCGTTTGACTTTGTTTTACATGAAAATTGTCCAATAAAGTGATAATTTTTTCCACAATTGGTTATAAAATTTGTTTCCATTGCCAAAAAGTTAAAAAAAAAAGAAAAAAAAATTCTT
>CAIGRO010081036.1:0-10400 GCA_903798355.1 Fraxinus baroniana | reverse complement strand
GAGAGAGAGAGAGAGAGTTTGTTATTTTTAGGGATTTCCTCAAGGTCGAATTTAGGTGGCTCTTGCTCCTACTTTTTGTGGGCTTGTTGGTCAAACACTCTATTTGCCCAGCTAGTGCCTACTGGGTGGAGGATGCTCATCTACTTTTTCATAGCTTGTGGGTGTTTGGGCATCACGCCCTATCTTGACCTTTGCAGGATGGCGTTCGAGCTCAAACAGCCCCCTATTTTGCTTGTTTTGCCAACCTTTCTACTCAGTGAGGTTTTAGAACCCTGAAGGTGTCTAGCTCTTTGAAGGGATGGAAGGATAGATGGTTTTACATTATAGCTTGAGAGCCCGACCTTCCCTTTTGGCCTAGATGAGACACGAAGAAATTTTATGAGGGTCGAGCATATTTTAAGTTTTTAGAAATGGATATGAAGATGCTTGAGAATCTTGAAACCTTAGAGTATGACCCGAAGAACATCCTTGGGGATGACATCCTAGACCTTGCAGATATGAAAGGTGATGAGGGTAGGGCCTCTTTTTATTTTTATTGTTGATGTTTTATGTATATCTCCTTATCACTTGGTGATTTTTGTACAGATATGTTGTTTGATCCCTCAGCTCTTCATCGAACTGTTAACTCGAAGCCCAAGGAGCCTCGGGTGAGATCTATTGGGCAAAATAAAGGAAAGAAGAGGCCTAAGGTTACTACTTCTAACCCGTCATTGAGGGGGTCAGGTGAGACATCGGGTGTCAGACTACCAGCCTCGAGCCCTCAGATTTCCCATCATCAAGGGAGTTATCCTCAAGTTACTTCTAATTTAAATGACCTCGTGGATGAGTCTATTCCTACGGTTGCTTGGATCATCAAGGATTTTAAACGATGCCACATTATCTCGAGCATTGTTGCAAATTACAGAGGTGACGTTAGGTGTGAGAAAGGCATGAAGGCACTGGAGCTTCTAACGTTAAAGGCAATCTCAGCCTCTCCTCATCATTATCTATTAAAGTCTTGAACACGATGCATGGCTCAGGCTTTTCCCAAATTGACCACCACTGGGGATTTTCATTGAAAGGGATGGATGAGTCCCATAAGATGGTCGGGCTAGTCGAGGCTATGTAGCTTCGAGAAAGAATCGCACAATGCAAGAAACGAGATGCAGAAGGTTTGAGATAAGGTTGGGATGGCAAAGGATGAAGCTGGAGACTTGAAGCTTGAGCTTAAGAGTGTAAATAAAGAATTGTTAGCTATCAAGGAATTCAAAAAGTATGAGGAATTGGACAAGCTGAAGGGCAAGTATGTCTTGGGATCTTACATCCATGCTTTTAAAGAAGCTCGAGCTTTTCTTTGTGTAAAGACGCCCAAGGTTTGCCCTGAAGAGCTAAAGACGATCTTGGAGATCAAAAGCCTCGTTCTATCTGACTCTGAGGAGGCTACTGTTAATGAGACTGAGGATGATGTCCTAGGGGGTGGTGATTTAGAATAAGACCTTTCCCCTTCCTCCTTGTGTCTTGAGCAATTATTAGTACTAATGATGTAACAATTTTTTAGATATATACATTGCCCAACCATTGCATGGGTCTTTTGTTTTTGAATGAAGTTCATTTCTTGACCACTAATTTTGCTGTTCATTTTTAATTATGCCAAGTATTTATCTTGACGATTGCGACGGGCTCAATGTAAATAAATAATCCCGACCTTAAAGGATGGATTTATGAAAAAGGATTAATCTCAACGACTAGCTCGAACTCAATGTAAGTTCGTGGGGACATCCAATGTATCCCGAAGATGTTATACCCTCGAGGACCTTTGATTTTGATATTCATAAATATGATTTTTTTCAACGCTCGGGATGGCTATGAGATCGAGAGTTTTACTTGAAAATTTTGTGGTTCTTTAGAATTGGAACTTGAAGTATTTACGATGGGCAAGACTTTGGTACTTGTGCGGAGCAAATCTTAGAGTGCTTGAGTTGGGCAAAGCTTAGGGTGCTTATACGAGACAAGACTTTAGGCATTATTTAGAATACAAAAAATAAACTTTATTGGGATATGATCTCGACAACAACTAATCATAGTAAACTTATCTTACTTAAAAAAAAAATATGGGCACGAAGGCCCAACCAACTGAGAAGTAAAAGTGCGTGGGACAAGCAAGCCCGACTAAAAAAACATGATAAAAAAACTAGATAAATTACTAACTAAAGGTAGGGCAAACTACCTGTAATAAATCTTCAAATTATCAGCCTTCCATGGTCTGGGGAGTAGTCTCTTTTAGGTGTCTCTAAGACTGTATTATCTTTTACGGACTTGTCATATGGCTTTAAAAGGTTCTTTCCAGATTGGCCCAAGCTTGCCAAGGGCATGACCTGCTGCTTCGTTTCTTCTTAATACAAGGTCTCCATCTAACCTTGTTATTGAAGTGTCTAGCTATTCTATTTTGATAAGACACGATCCTAAGGGCAACTTGTTCGCATACTTCTTCCAGGAGGTCAAGATTTTCAATTGTGCATTCTTCGACCTCGGGCTCAAGTTGCCTGAGGCTAGGTAGGCTAACTTCAATTGGAATTGTAGACTCAACACCAAATACTAAAATAAAAGGGGTCTCACCTGTCGCTGTCTTGTGAGATATTTTGTATATCCAAAGTATAGAAGGTAGGTTATCATACCAAGTACCCCTAGCATCTCTGCTCCTCGTTCGGAAATCTTGCAATATAATTCGATTTGTCACCCCCTCCCCCAACAAGCCATTGTTTGAGGATGTGAGATTGACGTCGACTGCACTTCCATTGTCGATCAAAATCCTTTTCACCTTGAAGTTAGCTATAATCGCTGATATGACTAAGGCATCATCATAACAAGATAATATACCTTCCAAGTCCTTGGACCCATATGTAATGTCTTCAAAGTTATAATGAGTTGTCCTTGAAGTTAAGGTGCATTGTCAGGCAAACTACTTATGCTCACTGTTCGAGTCTCCTCCTAAGGTAATACACCCATCGATAATGTTAATGGTTCCTACTATAGGTTAACCATTGTCCCGAGCCTCAGGGGCCTTCCACTTGTTATGATTATTCCTTTAGCATTTGTCATGGCCAATATAAGTCCCTAAGAATCCTCTTTTGATAAGAGCCCCTATCTCCCGTTGCAAGGCTTTGCAATCTTTCATTGTATCCATAGTCCTGATGAAAGTCACAATACTTACTCTTGTCTCTAATATCATGAGAAGACTGCATCCTTAAAACCCATTTAATCTCCTCCATATCCTTGATTTCCATCGAGTGAATGACCTTGAAGTGTTCAACCAGGTGAATGACGTCAATGGTACCTCCTGTCTCTACTTATTCTGAGTAATCTCTAGTTGGGGATCTAAATCATGCTGTCTTTTATGTTCGGGCCTTTTAGAGGTCGGACCAATTCTTCTTGGATTCAATATTCCCCCCCATGTTATTGTATTTTTCACCTCAAGTGAGAAGCTCGATCACTAATTTTGGAGAAGTTTTTGACAAAGACATTTTGAGTGCTTCATAGCATATGCCATATGTAAGGACGAAGACAGCTACTGTGATATGTAGGCCGGGTATCTAGAGCCTTTCTTTTTAAAATCTCATCATGAAATCATGTAGGGTTTTTTGTCCTTGGCGAAGCTGCATGAGAGAAGAAACGATTTTCCTGATGCATTTGCTACTTGCGAAGAATGTATAAAACTCGTCGACCAAATCTGAGAATGAGGCAATGAAATTGGTCGTAGAGAGCTAATCCCAGGCAGTATTAGTTAAAGTTTGCGAAAAATATTTGCACATCATCGGATCTGGTGCAACTTGCAAATTCATGACGTCGGTATATACGTTGAGATGGTCGATCAGGTCAATAGATCTAGCGTACTCTCTTATACAAGGATACTTGAATATGTCTGGTAAGAGATATGACAAGATCTCAGGAGTGAATGGAGTGTTATGGGTAAAATTAGTCAACCCCTAGGTGTTTCTAGGCACACCAATCTTAATATTGTCTTGAATGATCCTGGCAAGTTCAATAGAGTCCATAGTAACTGATCTCGAGCCCGAGGTCATAGGAGGTTTGCCCCATGTTCCAACACCATTATTAGGAAAAGGGCGAGGATCGGCCATAAAACTACCTTGGAGTACTAGCATTGGATGTGGATTTCTTTGACTTAGCTATTGAGTTAGCGTGTCAACTTGCTGGCAGAGCTCTTCGAATGCTCCAGGAACAACAACTGCCGATTGCGGTGTTGGTATTCCAGATGATTCATTCTTAAATGCCAGAGGATCTACAGCGGGCGTTTGATTAGGAGCGGATGAGCTTGCTGGAAGGTGTCCTGAACTTATGCTAACCATGGCTTTTGATAGCGCCACAAATGTCGCCAATGACGATACCAAAAATCTGCGCATGTTGATTTCCCTAGCTTGACGATGGAAGAAGCACACAAACATAATCTCCTTACCTGAGACAAAGGCATCGATATGTTTTTTGGTCACCCCTGTGATGCTTAAGTTAGAGAGATAATTTATATGTGAGGCTATAAATTGAAAATTATATAAAAGAGTACTTAAATAATGAATAGAAGCCAATTATTTTTAGAGGTAGGTAGTTCAATCCTAGTGGGTTTGGCTCATTTGGATGTCTTGTATTGTTTTAGAGTCGTGCGGGATGTGGAAAATGGAGTTCCATCACATTGTAGGACCAGTTATAGTTTGGTGATAATAGGATTGTGGAGATAGAATCCTATTATGTATAAGAGTTATGATTTAAATAGGAGTGTAAGGTTGATGTGTTTTGGTGAGGCTAGGACATTTAATGAGTCCCTATAGATCAAGTAACTAAGTGTTTGGTCCTAGTGTTTGGGCTAAACAAATCCGGATATATCAGGGCCAAAACTGGCCTTCAAATTTGATAGACAACAACTTAGAAATTGTTGTGTCAAATTGTTATAATTACTCCATATTGAAGAAGAAAAATGTAATATGAATAATACATTGATGCAAAATGAATTGTTTTGCACAATACATATTTATAGATGACAATGAAAGGATAACTACAAAAACTAATAAATACTCAAATCTAAATGTTATTGAGGTGTCGATCCATATCAGTTGGTAAAGAACTTCTATAAGGTGGATAAGATTTGAGGTTGTTATCTTCAATCTTCTTGTTAATTCGTTGCTTATTGCCACGGCAAGATGGAGCTCTCATTAAATATTTCAATCTTGGACATCGTGTGAGTGAACTTTGCAATAGACAATGGCCTAGCAAGAGTATCAGTAATTGATCGCTAGAGGAAATATAGTAGATGGCAGATGAGCCAATAGTAACATGATTATGCACAAAGTGATAATTAATAACCATGTGCTTTATGAGGGAGTGAATAACTGAATTGAGTGAGAAATATGTAGCTCAAATATTGCTATAGAATATTGTAAACCGATGAGGCTACTGACTAAGCTTCATGGACCCCTATTCCGGCTACAATCAAATCCTCGTGTACCCTCCAAATAAGCACACTTCGCAGATAACAAACCAATGCCTCTACTTTTATAAGGTTATGCCTTTTGGGTTGAAAAATATCGGGACTACTTATCGACGATCATCGACAAGACATTCGCTAAAATGCTTTGACTTGCAATAGAGGTGTACATGAAGTTTGGAAGCGAAGGACTACATCAAACATTTAAACCTGGCAATGCAACCGAAACAAGCTGAGACAATTTTGTTCTTGTTATTACTTGTTCCTTTCTTTTCATAGAACCAAATTCCATATTTTTTTTTTGTTTGTTTAAAAAACTGAAATAAATTGCATATGTATATATTTCAATACTTCAAAACTGAACCAGTCATTGAACCACTCAAAGGTCAAAAACTCAAATATAAGTAAATGTGGAAATTACACCAAATAACTAATATTTTATTAATGTTCGAAGATTACTTGGTAACATATTTTTCTTTTCCATAAATACTATAAAATTATAGTAGAAACAAAAACATAAAAATTCACCTAAATCATACAAAGCAATAATTACGGTAGCTAATATGAACCCCCCCGGGAACACGCCATATATCACGATTAACAAAAAACATAATCCTTAAAATGGTGTCTTTCACATTCCAAAGCAAATCTTCTCCAACAAAATCACTCTCAGGAATCCCAAAAAACCTTATCGGAGGTTGATCCTCTACAGATTTCAAGCAAAACTATTTCATAATATTATTCCAGAAAGCAATTCCAATTTGTGCTCCAAAAAGAACAAGCACACAGTCGAAACCACCAATATCGATGCTGATACAAGCATTCCTCCATCACTAACCTTGTACCTCGTAGCGTGAGGGGGATATGAGGTTGAAAGGTGTAGTGATTGAATAGAGATTGCAGAATGAAGTTAGATAATGATAGGTTATTGATGGGTTATTTTTGCATGTCATATTTCAATTAGTTTTTAAAGTCAGTACTTTATGTCTAGTGTTTTGGAATGTTATCTTTGTTTTGGAAAACATTGCAATGAATATGTAATCATGTCGTCGAGTGAAACTGTCAATTCCGGCAATGTTGCAATCACATTTTTAATATATGGTAGAATGCAGTTTTAGATGTTGACAGGTTATTGGCGTGACTAAATTTTGTATAGCAGATTTCGATTAATCTTTCAATGCTCTTTTTGTTCACTACTTTTATGTCCAGTCCTTGAGTATATTTAGGACTGGACTTGAAAATCACAGCCCGAAAATCGACCTGACCCAACCCATTTCGGGTTCACTACTTTTATGTCCAGTCCTTCGATATGTTTAGGACCGAGCTTGAAAACCACAGCCCGAAAATCGACCCAACCCGAAACGATGGTCGGGTTGGGTTGGGTTGGGTTGGTTTATGGATAAATTTGGGTCGAGTCGAGTAAAATAAATTTAAAATAATTGTGGATCGAGTCGGTTTGGCCAAAAATCGACCCAACCTAGTGAAACCCTATTAAACTAGTGAAATGTACTCTTGTTGAAGGCTCTGATTCTGAAAACACCAGACACTCCAAGAACCCCCCAACATATCATTACCAAGAAAAGTCCCTCCATTGTACGCATCGACGTATAATTCCTCGTAGGCTCTGGCAATCTCGTCCTCTGACTCAAATGGGCCTTCGTCGAAGGAGGGTGGTGGGGCGAAGTCTTCAGGGCGTTCCGGGGGGCTAAATGTCAAGATTTCTTCTGGGTCAATTGCTTTGAAGTATGTGGTGTCGATGTCGAAAGAGTTGGCTTTGATTGGAGTGAGTTTGAGGTGGAGGGAGATGGTGTTTTTGGCTATTTTGGGGTAAAGGAGGGGTGGAGAGTTGGTTGTTTTATATTGTACACAGCTTCTCCTTCTCGAAACAAGGTCCGATTTGAGGTGGTGGACATTGAAATTAGTGTTAGGGATATGATTTTGCAAAATTAAGGTACGGTTGGGAATCTAAAGATCTGCCGATTGAATGAAAATTTGGATGTTTTGTCCTCTTCTCTCATCCATTAATTCTCATTGTTAATATTTTGTAGACATTTATCTCCTGCAATGTAGAAGTCTTGGGGTTAAAAAAAGGACCAGACCCGAACCGATTCAAATCGAATCGATTTAGAATATGAGTCGGGTCGGTTTGTGAAATATCCCAAAACCAGGTATATCGGGTTGGGTCGGGTTGGTTTTGGGTCAAACCTGATCTGATCCGACCCATTGCCCACCCATAGGTATGTTAGCTCTTGGGAAGTTACAAAAAATTAGGTGTATAGTTTACACCAATTCAAAAATCAGGTTGAAAGTTTAATTATTCAAAAATCAGGTATTTTATTCTATATATTGAACCCTAAATCTATCCAAATCCTAAAATAATCCATTCCTCTCAACTCTCTCTCTCACCATTTCTCTCCACTCTCTCCACCGCCCGTCGCCTCCACCTGCTTCTCCTCCCCTCCACATCCCTTCTCCCTCCCCTTCCCTAGCAGCGTCGAGGCACTGCTGTGATGCTGGCAGCAGCGTCGAGGCGCCTATGATGTGTGGGTCGGCTGTGTGTGGTGGATGGTCTATGGGTGTGTGGGTCGGTTGTGTTGGTGGATGGTTTATGGGTGTTGGGCGGATCTGTTGTTGTTGTGTGGCTGTGTTGGCGAATCTGTGGTAGTTTGGGTGGTGTTGTAGTGTGTGCAGTGGTGTTGCTGTTGCAGTGTGGTAATGATGGTGTTGCAAAAATGGCAGTGGCGACAGAGGCTTTGTTGTTGGTAGTGTTGTAGTGCTGTGTCGTTGGTGGCGGGTGACAGTGGTTGCAAGTGGCTGCAGTGACAGTGTTGGTGACGGTAGTATGTGACCTAGTGATCAAATATTTGATAATCTGTGACCAATTACTCAACTTTGACCTACAAAATTTAACTAGTTACTCAACTGTGACCTACAAAATTTAATAATATGTGACCAATCAATTTAAAATTCTGTGATCGACAAATAAATTGTGACTAATTAATTTAATAATATGTGATCAATAAATAAATTGTGACCTATAATTATGTATCTGTGACCATTAATTGTATTAACTGTGACTTTATTATATTTAATTAATAATATATATACCAGAATTTTGAATTTTCAAACTATAAACATAATTTGCGAATTGATGTAAACTATACACCTGATTTATGAGTTTTTCCCTTAACCCTTTTGCAATTACATTTTTTTTTAGCGAAAAGTGCAATTGAAGAGTGGCAATATCTCAGTCGAATCTGATGTTCTTGATTGACAGTTTCGAATGTGCAATAATGCAACGTATTATTTATTACCAATGTTCTATGGCGTTATCACCTTCATCCTTAATATCAGAAGGAACATCACCAACTGTAATCTCGAGTGACATATTACAAGGCATTTGATCATTTAATTGTAGACCAGGGTTGCTCTCATGAGGCGGACTTTGAATTTTTGCATGTGATACTGTCTTTCAAATTCAAGTAAAAGAAAACATCACGGTCATGTGATGTTTCGATGGGCGAGCTTCCAACTTTAGCTATATACCTCACGAGTCATGCTATGTGTACAACCTCGGTTGACAACCTCTCACATGGGGGGGTCCGCTTTTTTATTTTTGAATTTTTTAAACATGCGGACCCCGCACGCATGTGAGAGGTTGTCAACCTCGATTGTACAAATAGAATTATTGATACCTCATTCGGATTGTCTGTAACAAAGGCATCAAACCCAATGCATCAAACAATATCTCCAACAATCCAACATATGATGTTCCAAGAGGAACCAATACCCCTGTCATCTCATTGTCAACATATATATTGTTTTTATCCCACCATCCATTATACTCTACAAAAATGGGAACCCCATCCAAAATCGGAATCCCATCCATACATGTGGTTCAAATATAATGAAAATTTTATCTAGAATTTCTGTAAAATGATGAATATATTTTCTTGTTTTGTTATCAAGACCATGATATACAAAAATTTCTTGACATTATATTGTAAATTGTATATAGTATTTTATGGGAAAATCTAATATAATTGTTCGTAGAAGAAACGTAATCTAGCAACAACCCTAAAGATATGTATCTTGATCGATATATGCAAAAGATGATGATTCACATTGAATAATTCTATTCATACATAAATCATTTACCAAATAGGGGGTCGCCACTTATCAATTCGGTAAAAGATTTGATAAATGATTATGTACACGTAGCACAGTTGATTCAGATTACAAGTGTTTATCTTCCCCCATACATTTTTTTCCTTTTTTGAATTAATGTCTGAATTTGGAAGATTCATTAAATGAAAAACACGATTGTAGCTGAATTCAAATTACATGAGTTACAAAAAGGAAGGTTTTGTTATAATTTGGGGATAAAGTATTTTTAAAGATAATTAACATTATAATTAGTATTTTTTTGTTCAATAACATTACCTTCATACAGTAAAGTGTGAATTATTTTTTTGTATTGAGGCATATATGAATTTTTTTAGTAAATAAATAGTTTAATACTGTAGTAAGCCCAATCCACATTTCTATTGAATTGAAATCAAGAATTGGGTTGGGTTGGGTTGAGCCCAATAGACAAGAAGAATATGGCACAAATTTAATTTTAAAGTAGTGTTCAAGTTCTTAAATGTTCAATGTTTTGATGAGTTGAATACACAAACACCAAACACAAATTGAAGACAAGCAAGCACAAAAATTGAGATATATCTGAAAATTTGAGGCTTGAACACGTGGAAAGCACTATTCTAAAAGCGATATTTGCTCCCTTTTGGTTTGTAAGTAGTTTCGTGGATTAATCAAATCTTTCACTAAGTTTGCATAAAGCACGATGAATACTCTGAGTGATGAACATTGAAAATTTTGGAAATTCCGAATTTATTGATTTTGAATTGATATGCTTGACACACGATTT
>CAIGRO010081029.1:0-11514 GCA_903798355.1 Fraxinus baroniana | reverse complement strand
CAAATCAATTGTAAATTCCACTTGTTTATCTGGTGGAATGCCTGATAAATCTTCTGGGAATACGTCTGCAAAGTCTCGCACAACGTTTATATCATTAACAGTTGTTTACCGATGATATTAACTAAGAATCCCTGGCATGACTCCTTTTTCAGCATGTTTTCCGCTTGTAAAACTGATACTAGGCGAGGTAGACACTTGAACTTTGTTCCAAAGGAACGGAACTCTTCCTTTCCAGGCCTATGAAATAACACTTCTTTCTCGTGACATCAAATGGTCGCATAATTGAGTCCTAACCAGTCCATGCCTAAAATAATGTCGAAATCTTTTATCTCCAAAATGTACAAGTCCGCCTGTAGTATTTTCCCGTCAATCTCTAACTTCAGAGTTTTAGTCATCTATTTTGTGCAAAGAGTTCTTCTTGAAGGGATGCTAATCTCTAATTCATTATTCGTTTTCACACATGCAAAGTTAGATCTAGCGACGAAGGATACAGAGATAAAACAATTTTGTAACTATATAATAGTAGAATACCTTTTTTGTAATTATAGTATTTGACTTAGTGACAGAGGATACAAAATCAAGAACATAAACATGTACTTTAAATACCTGCTATCACATTCGGATCCTGCTTCGTCCCATACTCATTTAGTGCAAAAACTCGAGCCTTCTCTTTCTTGTTCTTGTCTTGATCATCATCCTTTTTCTTTGGAGGATCAGTACAGTTTAAAGCAATGTGTCTCGACACAGAACTTGTTTGATTGGTACCAGGATTCAATTTAAGTTTCTCATTAAACAGATGTCCTTAGTTCGAATTTTGGGGGATGCGATACAAAGCCGTGAGAGGTTAAGTGGGCAAATGTCCACCCAAAGCGGGACAATATGTATGATATTACGGTTTGGGTATAGAGACCCGGATTATTACAAAATTACGTTAACTTATAATTATAACCAGAACGAAAATAGATATGACCTATTATATTTTATGTCTTATAATATTAAAAGGGGTTTTAACCCTGAGGAGTTGCTCAATTGGTCAGACTTTGTGTTTGCTCCCCAATGGTCACCAGTTCGAGTCCCCTCAGGGCAACTGAGGTGAGTACCGATTGTAAACTTCAGGGGCCCCGTGTGATTAGTCGAGGTGCGCGCAAGCTGGCCCGGACATCCACAGTTATCAAAAAAAAAATATTAAAAGGGGTTTCTCCTCCAATATTCCTTTAAAGAGCTTGATTCTTCCTCGATACTGAAAGTGTTGAACAAGTTCTCTTGAATCTGTCAACGATCAAAATTCCAGGAAAAGGGTTTCTTACAACAGCTTACAGCGGTCACCAGAAAATTCATGGCACCTTCCATTCAGAATATGCTTGTGGTTTTAGTGGGTGTATTGCTCAAGGACTACATGTATCTTAGGATTCAGCTGGCGTCACATATGAATAACTATTTTCATCATGAAATTCACAATGTTATGATTTTTGATATGCCACATTCTTTTTTATGTAGTCAATATTTTCTTATTATAGTGGATGTGGATTAATCTTTACGTATTTATCCACTTTCAGGATGTCCACGAGACTGCTGCAGGAGCTCTTTGGAATCTTGCTTTTAATCCTGGTAATGCTCTTCGTATTGTAGAGGAAGGAGGTGTTCCTACCCTAGTTCATCTCTGTTCTTCTTCTGTATCAAAAATGGCACGATTCATGTCAGCGTTGGCACTGTCATACATGTTTGATGGAAGGTACCTGATCATCTTCTCAATTTGGACATCTCCACCCTTCATGTCTGCATTGTACTGGAATACATACTCTCTACAGTGTACTTACACATAGTCGCTTAGGGAAACATTTTCCTTCCGTTGCTGCTGCTTTTTCTGTGCCTTTTCTTTTGGAAAGGGGAGCCTTTTCTTTTGGAAAGGGGAGGTATTGGCAACAGATCTGAAAAATCGCATGCTGTGTTGCAGAATGGATGAAATTGCCCTGACAGGGACATCCTCAAAGAGCACTTCCAAGAGTGTAAGCCTAGATGGTGCTAGAAAAATGGCTTTAAAAAACATTGAAGCTTTTGTCCTGACCTTTTCTGACCCACAAGCATTTTCTGCTGCTGCTGCATCATCAGCTCCTACAGCACTGACCCAAGTAACAGACTCTGCTCAGATTCAAGAAGCAGGTCATCTAAGATGCAGGTTCCTCTCTCCCTCTCTGTTTCCTTCTCTCTCTTTGCAATCTCATCTTGTTGGTACTTGCTAATCTAACATTTTCTCTTTCCTCTTTATTTCATTACTTCCTTCAAAAGAATTGTTGATAAGCAACTAGAAGTTTGGCACCGTGAGAAATCAACTTGAGGCATTTGTTTTCCTATGTACTTTACCATTGAGTTTCAGAAGTTCACCATATTCTAGTTTTGCTGTTCAGAATGCTGAAGTTTAGCATTTGTTCATCATCAAAGCTGATATTTG
This sequence comes from Fraxinus baroniana, assembly GCA_903798355.1. NCBI lineage: Eukaryota > Viridiplantae > Streptophyta > Magnoliopsida > Lamiales > Oleaceae > Fraxinus > Fraxinus baroniana. The sequence continues at coordinate 9,065 of CAIGRO010081029.1, read as the reverse complement.
GTGGTTTCTGCTACCTTGATAAGATCAATATTAGCAAAACATAGCTCATTCAACTATTCTAAACTGTATTTGATTCTATTTTTCCCGGGTGTCACCACTCCCCAGTTGGCAGCTAACATCACATTTCTACCTTTCTCATATCGAATTTGGAATCAATGAGTCAATCTTCTTCATTACATATATGTTGTGTTTTATCAGTTACCTCTGTTAAGTATTGAGAGTCTTGCTGGATTCTCAATATTCTATCCTTGCAGTGTGATTTAGTGAGCTTTTCTTTATCATATAAAGGGATGTTTAGGCTTGTTTAAAAATGAGCGCGACTGTGTAAGCTGGCACATGCTGAGCAGCTAAGGTTGATTTGAAAAAGAGAAATTTTAAACTGATACATTTAGTCGATAAGCTCTGTGAAGCAAAAACGATAAAAACAACCTTAGGGGAGAAATTCTGGTTGTAAAGGATTCTAAAATTGAAACGGATTTAAGGTTCATATATTTGATGTATTACTTTTCGCAAATAAATTCTGAACTCCACCCGCTTTGGTTCACTCATTCCCTGTGCTCAGTCCTGGATTCAAATTGCTTCCTATGTGCTTGTGTTTTTGCACAATAATCCCTCTGTTGCACGAACACTTCAAATATGATAGATTGTTGTCCGCCACGTGTCGGATGCCGACACTCATCGGGTACTCTGCCACAGTCATTTTTCTTTCTTTATCAGAAATATTATATATTTTTAATTCAAAATTATTATTAAATAACAAATAGGCTATGATGATTGGACTCAGGTATGGGTACGTAGCTAAGTTTTGTATATTTTGTTTTCTAAAATATAGGATACGTGGATATCACTAAAAGGAGTCCAAATTTCGAACATGGGTACGTTGGTATGTTTTTCAAACTTCAATTATTTTTTACTAATCCAAAATGTCATTTTGAATGGACCAAAATTCATTGTTCACAAAGAAGGAAATGAGTATTGAATAAAGGGTTAAGACAAATAAAATAGAATTTTGGGGTTTTTTCAATTATGGAAAGTTAATTACTTAATGTTACGTAAAATAGAAAATGAGGGACTTAATTGCAATATGGACTTAATGGAACACTAAGTAGCACTACATGAAGTCCATTTTCATGTTATACAAAGAAAACATTAAACAATCGATACAAAGAAAGAAAAAAAAAAGAAAGGGGAAAGAAAAAAGAAAGAAGAAAAAGAAGGGACAAGCGCTAGGTTTTCAGAGAGCATAAACGGGAAAGAAGAAAAGGGAAAGAAAAAGAAAGAAGAAAAAGAAAGCAGCAAAAACGACGAAATATCAGGTTGAAACTTGGAGGATCCAACACATTTTCCATATCAATGTCGTGTTGTGTCGATAAGGGTACTTCGTCCATTTCGAAGAGTTCAACAAAAAAAATTATTAACAAGTATAAAATTAAATTTATACTATATAAATGAAGAACTTTAAAAAATTTAATTAGAGTATCGGCCACATATTGTGGTATAGTACTTTTTCAAAAAATTATGTGTCGGTTGTGTCTGACATGCTTGTCCGTATCTGTGCATTATAGGTACTCCCATTCACAATAGGCAAGGTCTTTTCTCTGATTTTTGAACAGGTTACCTTTGTCCAAAAAGATGTAAACATACAGCATTTTCTTTCTTTCCTCTCAACTCTGTTATATTAGTTTCCCTTAATTTTCTTGGGTAGTTTTCTGCCTTAGCTGTCTAGCTATTTATCTTGTACGTTTTGGATGCCCTTCCAACTTTTGCTTGATTGCATTTATTTTATTCAGTGGTGCGGAGATAGGAAGATTTGTTGCGATGCTACGAAATCCTTCCTCTATACTAAAAGCATGCGCCGCATTTGCTCTTCTTCAGGTAGATGATGCCTCTTTTTTCTCAACATCTTGCATACATTCTATGCTGAACAGTCCTTTTAATCAATTGTTAAATTTACAATTGTAGTTTACCATCCCTGGTAGCCGGCATGCGCAGCATCACATAGGCCTTCTGCAGAATGCTGGAGCACCAAGGGTGCTGCGTGCATCAGCAGCAGCAACAGGTGCCCCGCTGGGAGCCAAAATTTTTGCACGTATTGTTCTCCGAAATCTGGAGCAACATCACTAGGGATCTTTGGTCTGACTAGCTGCTGATCCAACAATAACTCAGCAGGAATAGATGTTCAAATGCTCAAAAGAGTTGGTCTGGGAAAGGCACAATCTCAATTTATCACTCATTCGTAGGTCCAATGGATTGTCTTTGAGCTTCTTCCACCTTATTGGCTTTTTTGCTCTATAAGTTCTTCCTAAAGAGCCTGCAAATCTGCCTCCAAATAAGATTGTTAGCATAGGTTTGTGTGGTTTATTCCTTCCTCACTTTACAGTTATTTCTCAGTTAATTTATAAACACGACACTTGGGCATATGTTATTACCTTAAGACTCGTTTTTTAAAGTTGTTTCTGTGGTGACCATATTTTGTTAAACTGTAACTGGAAACTGTCTGGGCTGCTGCTGTTTTGATCTTAAAGACTTGCATCACATTCTAGTTGCCTCGTTAGTTGGCTTTGCCGCTTCTCATGTCCATTGATGCATATCCTGGTGACATATTTTCGCCCATTTGTGTTTCTTTGGGTGCAGATTTTTGAACATTCAATTTATTGTGTTTTTAGTACTGCTTTGCTTTCACCTCATATTTTCTTTGAATCGCTAAAGTACAGAAAAAAATTGATCTTCAATCAGCAGATTTTTGTTTGTACAAATGATACTCCAAACTTAAAACGACCACGAAGAAATGCACGAGAACAATGTAAAAAATCACTTTCCAAATATTTCAGTATGCTGTTATTATATGTAAATTTCACCATAAAATGGTCCATTTGATTTGTTATTCTGGAGATTTGAAATTAGATTTAACTAACATGTTAAGGTGGATTAGATATCACTCGACAATTTTAAAGAAGAAAAATTAGTTAAAATTCTCAACAAATATGAGTCAAGTGATTGATGTATTTCATATAGGGATTTATGATTATTTACAATCAAATTCTACAAAGTCAAAAAACCAACCTATTATACATTAATTTCCTAACCTCAACGACAGTCAAAAGTGGATATAAACTATAAACTATTGCAAAATTCGTTGAGTTATAGGCCAGTGAAATCTAGTTTTTGCCTCAAGTACTCAAGAGTTGCTTTGAAAATGATAATATGATCGGTTTTTCTTCATCAGGATAGAACATGCCATGAGAGGATGGGGTAGACCGAATATAACATTGTACGTGGTTGCCGAGGAATTAGTTTCGAACTTCCGGAATCAGTAAACTGAACGAAGCAGCACAAAAGGATCTATGAGAAAAAGACATAGTTTGTTATTATAACTGCATCGTGGTTTGTTTATTTGTAAGGTGAATGCTTCCATGTGTAGTATCTTCCACACATTCAGCTCATAGCAATTTGAAGTTTTCTACTTCGAATTAATGTCTTCATGATTGCTAGAGGACCATTATGAACCGGAAGAGGAAAGATACGCGACAATACATACGATAGATTTTGTAAGTAATCTTTGTTAAAATGTCATGAATTGACTAATGCTAAAGCACATGATCGATTATAAATAAGGACCGTTCTACATGTACTATACATGGCCAAAGAGACACTTCCACAAATCTAATTTATTTTCTTACTAGTATGTTTCTTAGAGTAGATTATATTCATCCCAGAATTCAGTGTATAAATATAATAGACAACCCAATGAACCCATCTCCTTTCTTCTTCTTTTTTTATTTTTTATTTTGGCAAAGTGAATCCTTAACTTGTTCAATTTGCAGTGTAGAGCTGCAGCCTCTCTCCCTTGTGCTCAGACCAGGGCCAAATATGAGATGATTCTGATGATATATTCAGTCGTGTAGTTGCATTTTCCACCAAGTATGGTAGAATGTATTCTTTCATGTCGCTATAAGAAATATCAAGATGACCTCCAGATACTTTTACAAACTTCACCTTCCCAGCTTCATCCAAGGATTTCAAACCAATCCGATCTTCAGTGTAGAGGGTTGTCTGCAAGGTTCAAAAATACAGTATTTTTGGCATGAAACTCGTGATGTTATCTCGGCAGAACATGTGAGGAGAGGGTAGACATAAAAATTAACCAAATGCAGGTGATGGAAAATGATTGGTGTAGGCGACATGCCCAAAATAATGTGGAAGACGGATATTCATTTTATTTTTATGCTAAATTTTCGATTTCAGACATAGTGAAAACCAATATGCTTTGTTTCCTTTTCAATCTCAGACAGTGCTTCCCAAGATATTCTCAAAAAAGATTTGTTACAAAGCTCTTGCATCTCGAGCAAGCAATTGTTAAAAATGAGTCTTGATCATATTATCGACCATGGTAGAAATTTAAATTCATTGCTTACAAGATACAACATATTTAAGTTTAACAAATCTCGATAATAAACGATAGAATTACCTCTTGTGCAGGCAAAACAGGGGTCCAGGAACCATCTGGAAAATACCCAAACCAAGATGTCTCTTTGGGCACCAGTATTTTATCATGCTCGAACTGAGGATGAAATTAAAAAGAAATAAAATCTATAGCCTTTTTAAAGACATTTTTTTCCCGTAAGCACTGAAAGATCTGAAAAATTACATTCTTCCTATCAAGCAAAGAGAATCAGAACTCACAACTTACCATGATAAGCACCAAGCCCTGCAAGCTAGCAAACTGCTCCTTGTAAGCCGAATTCCTATTTATTTCATTGTTAAGCTTTGGGAGGAACCTACATCCTTTATTGTATTCATCTATGTCCTGGAATAGAGGCAGAAAAGAAAGAATGAAAAATTGACAGGACCTCCTCCTTTGACTTGAGAATGATGATTACTCCCAACATAAACATTGCTCAACAAACATTGTAAATATTTAATAAGAAAAAACAATAAGGACGCTACGGTGAATATTGCTAGTGTCGAACACAGAAGATACTCACGGTTGGAATTTTGATATAATTAGCAGGTGCCAAATGTTCCTGAAATTACACACAACAGGGTGTCAATTTAAATGGTATTATGTACTAGGAAGGACACAAACTGAGTGTCATTTAGTTTACAATTTCAAGGCTCAACAGTACACAGTTATTGCTCCTTTTCTTAGTGTAAATAAATGTATATAAAGATTATGAAAGTTTGAACCGTTGGAGAAACTTTGAACCTGAACATAGTTGCTGTAAACTGCCAACTGGAGCAAAAAGTCCACTAGAATGCATACCAGAGCAGACTGCAAATACAGTGGACTAATCAAACCGAAGTTGCAAGAGTAAACCGTTTACACGTTTATAAAAGGAAAATTTCCCCTGGAACAATAGATATTGTTGGAAATCACTCTTTTAACCACCTTACAAGGCCTTCAAATGAGGAATCGGAGCTATAAGTTACCCAAAAAATTAAAATAGAAGGCCCGTCTGATAACGTAAAAGACCCTAAGATATTTTAGAATTACTAATAATGCTTACTAGCAATTAGAAACATCCTAAGTTGGCAGAGATTAACACCTTGTGGTTGCTTACTTCACACATATTTCGAAGTTTATAATATTGATAGATGCTTTCCAATTTGAGTTAACCATGTCCATAGAATTACACCTCTTTAACCAACCATCAATTTGCATAAATTCCTCAGTTGCTAACATAGAAGCATTTAGAGACAGAAGGCAACTCACTCCGCAAAAGGGAACAGAAGCTATCCCAGCGTGTGGACCTGCCAGAGATATAAAATTCCTCACCTGCCTCAAATTGAGAAAATATATAGTATTTACTCCAACTTGTATATGCACATACATAACCTACATTTCTAGATAAAATATTACATTGTATATGGTAAATCAAATAGAGTGAAATGTTGTACTTCTTAAAGGAGAAAAGGCACTTGTTGTCATGCTCACATTACAACAAATGTCTTCAATGATTTTATATTTTGATAGGGCATGTTTGGCATGACTTTTGAGAAACCAAAAGGATCTTTTGAGACCCAAAAGCTGTTTTTGGACTCGTTTAATTAACTTTATAAAAGTGTTTCTTTTAGAGAAACCTGGTCTAACGTAACTTTTTCTAAAAGCTCTTCGTGAGGAACTCTTTTAGATATTAGTTTCCAAAAACTAATTAAGGGAGCTTCTTCAGGAAGCTCTTCTACAAGAAGCAAAAGCAAAAGCAAAAGCAAAGCAAAAACCCTACCAAACGAGCACATATACTTCTTCTAAGATAATAAAAACTATGTGCAGTTTAAAACCATCAAGTTACCAAATTTTATGCCTCTTGACCACTTCAGTTTATATGATATTGTTAACGCTAGATAGTTAGATTTAAGGAACAGGGCAAGAGAATGGTAAGCAAGTCTGGTTGGACATTCTAATAATGATTTATGTAAAAATAAGGAAGCTATAAATATATGAAAAACCAGTTCAAAGTCCTACACTGAGGTGTTCATGCAGTACTTACAGGTGGTCCTCCTTCACAGAATTCAAGGATTCCTCTACCAACCATATTGCCCTGAAAAATATACGAGTACACTTAACGCCCCAGTCAACCATAATGATTTTTTCTAAATAAATTTACTGAAAACAAATGGTTTTCTACGGGCCACTTTTCATAAAGTGAGATGCAAAACTTAGTGTGTACTCGACATAAGAAAAGGTACATGTGCTTTAGATTCCTATGGAGATGGAAGAAACATTTTCATAAAGCAAGATACAGAACTTAGTGTGTACTCGACATAAGAAAAAGTACAAGTGCTTTAGATTCCTATGGAGATGGAAGAAACATTCGTGAATATGTACTGGAATAATAACAATATTATCCACATAAATAGTAAGGGATATTAGATTTTGTTATAGGTAGATTATGAAAATTGTTTCCACCTGAGAAAGTCCAATTATGTTGTATCCCTCCCTGAGCTCACTCATTTTCTTCACCTGTAAGTAGCAGAAATAGTGGGAGAAAAATATTTATCCATGTCAGCTGTAGGAACATTAGACTGACAGTAACATTACCTTATCACAAGCAATGGCCGTCTACAAAGTTCAACAGAAAAATCGTGTTAAATTATTGCTAACACTGAGCATAAACATGCATAAAAAATTTACTATTTTGACTAATAAGCAAACGGACCTGTTTTGGAAAGGGCATTGTCCATGAATCCCATGCCCCATTTCCAATTTCACTACAGATGCAAACAGAGAAATGAAAGTTAAAAACATGAGAAGAAACTATATTCGAATCGATATAGACTTAAATCTCTCATGATAATTGAAGTGATATGACATACATGCAATATCCTTGTGAACCAGACCAATTGCTTAGAAGAGTAGTGAAGCGTGTGACTCCTCCATTACCGCATCTGTCTGAGATTCCTGGACGTTGATATGAGAGAAAAATCACACATTGTTACTTAATCGGGATAATTTTTTCATTATTAGACTTAAATAAGTTGCACAGGTCGCATTCCAAAATTAACAATAATAGGAACAGGACAACCAAGAAAAGCAAATGAAGAATACATATGAGCAACAAAGGTGAATATATCTTCATATAATTTTATCCAAACCTTAGATTCATGTATGATTCAAATACATCTTGCACTCAAGCAGGTAATCTAGAAATTTAATAATTATTCGACATTTCTCTTCCTTCCCTGGTACAGAAAAGATATTTTTCGAATAACCATAAAACCCACAAGTCATTTTTAACAATTTATGATACAATCTGCAGTCTAAACTTCAAGGACGCTTGAATGACAGTCAAAAATAACTCATGTAACATAATTTGTATCGGCTTCCTCTACCGTTAGCAGAACATAATTATTTCAAAATCTATAAATGTTCAAAAAATGGGTTGTGAAGATACTTCAGTAAGTAGAAAAATCATGAACATGATAAGAAAAGGGCGATTTTTTCAAACTTTTCCAAAGGAAAGATGCAATATCTGGTAAAACTAAATATGATATGAGCAAGAATTTGTTTCCAATCAGGGCATAAATAAATTACAAAACCATTAGGATCCTCCTAAGCTAAGTATTAGAAATTTATACACATGAGGTTAAATAGAACATATTAGCATTCAAATAATCAAAATAAGCTAATGGCTGCAAGAGAAAACAAATTGAAATCTGCAACAGTAAAAATTACCATGGAAGACAACAAAGGGGATGGAATAAGCAGTTCTTGGAATTAAAGCCAGTATAATGATGAATATGATCAAGAAAGACTTTAAAGCCATACTTGGATCTGTTAGTTTCAGTGGCCATTCATTTCTAGTTCCAGAAAAAGTGTTGGGTTTGGTTGGAAACGTTGAAAAACATCTAAAAACGTGGTAACTTGACTGAACAACATAAATTTGTCTACTTTTGGTTTAGGAAAAATGAAATAAAAATACTGCTATTTAAAAAAAGTAAAGAAAATGTGAAAATAGAATGAAGTATTAATTATAGATATATTTATAATGACAAAGAAATTTAAAAATTAAACATATAAGCACAGGTGTCTGAAGGTTAAAAAAAAAAGTCATGGATTATGAACTTGTACAAAATTTCAAGTGGGCCCTTTTCAAACCTATGAAATTAATATGATGTTTGGTGTAGATTTAAATCAGATTTTAAATAGGTTGTGATAGAAGTTTTTGAAATATGTGGTTAAAAAGATGTGGAACTCATAAAAGATGCGATTGATATTGATTGTTTGACTTTAACTTAGATTAAAATCTTGCCCAAACAAGCCATAAGATTCAAATGGGTTATTGAATGTCACTTCATGTCATTAAATTAATCAAATTTCTTTGTCTAAATTAATCCACCAGTCCAATTTGATTAAAAGGATAACAAGCAACGGGTGCATGTCTTGCAACTTAAAAAGATCATCTTGCACTGTTATTTTTGATTCTGCAAACTCTTCGTGCTATAAGCACTCGCTTATAAAAATAAAAAAGTTGGGTTATATTTATCATCACATTAATTTATTTATAGAGGGGTTAATTTCACAAATGGTTACTGAAGTTATCTAAAAATTTCAAAACGGTCATTGA
>CAIGRO010080962.1:0-12715 GCA_903798355.1 Fraxinus baroniana | reverse complement strand
ATTAAATGCATACAAATACCAAAAAATAGATATTAATATTAAAATGTTAGTGATCCATATTAAAAAATTGAGGTCCAAGGCTTAAAATTATGAAATGATCTGATTTATTTAATTAATTTGTTAATTTATTTTAAAAAATAAAATAATTTATTTAATTCAAAAAATAAAATAAAAAAATTATTTAGTTTTGGTTATCATTCGATTTTTCAGTTCTTGGTCTACACCCGAGACCCGACCCATACCTATTGGTTCTCGATTCGTGTACCCGTTCGGATATTAAACTTGTGAAGAACCACTTGATTCAATTTGGAACTTTTGGACACCCCTACCTAAATTCTCAACTTCACTTGATATTCAATTTAAATAAACAAAAATAATTACATCTAGTAATTTTTATTAACATAATAATTGTCTTTCTACAAAATTAACTATATATTTTGTGGAGATTTAAAATCCATCGAAATTTTAAGTTAAAATTAAAAATTAATTCGTTAATTTTTAAACTTTATTAAAATTTCGATGACCTAAATAAATAAATTGGGGATCTAATGGTAACAATGAGGTCGGAGGATCCCTTGTGTATTTTCCTAATATTTTACTTTACAATAATGCTTTTCAAAAATATTTTATTGTACAGTACAGTTAGGGGTGAGCATAGATTGAGTCGGGTTAGGTCGGGTCTTTTTCTACTCAACCCAAACCCAACCCAACTCAACTCAATATGATCGATTTGATCATAATTCAACCCAACACAATCTGTGTAAATGTTGAAACTCAACCCAACTCAACCAAATCAAGTATCGGTCGGGTTGGGTTGGGTGATTTTGGGACAACTTGTTAACAAAATTTAAAGTAGGCGGGTCGAATTGAACGGATTTATAATTGACTCTGGCTTATATAATTTAGGTCTCTATAATTGCAGTGACCAAAAAATATGAATTGTTTTGACAATTTTATGCCCAAGAATGTTACATGGATAGATTAATATTAAATGATATGAAGCCAGAAATGTTTTTGACAATTAAAATATTTTTGTTTTAAATATGTATTCGCCCAGTAATATCATAACACTTGAAAAGTTCATAAATATAGTCGGGTTGGATTGAGCGGGTTTATTCGATTTTCATGAGTTAACAGATAACCCGACCTAACCCGCCTACACAACTAACTCACTCAACTCATGTAAAAACAACAAAAAAATGACTCAAATCGATCGAGTTGATTCGAATTGGACGATTTTGACTGGTTCGATAGAATCTTGCCAACTCCTAACTACTGGAATAAATTTTAAGAATCATTCACATAAACATAAATTTCATGTTTTAAGAGTGTGTTTGGTGTACATTAAAATGAAAGAATGCATTTGTTTGAAGTGATGTGATGAGAAATATGTTGTTAAAAAAGAAGGAAAAGTTATTGATGTGATGAAAAATATTATTTTATTGACGAATGTGTGGTTGAAAATGAGTAGAAGAATAAGAATGAAAAAAATAAAAGTGAGTCTATGGGTATACTATGGTGTCCATCGAGGTGTCCATTATGGACACCCCGATAGACACCATAGTGTACAAGTAGATTATTTCAAAAAATAATGTGTGACAAACAAGGGCTAAATCGACCTTCCGAAATAATTTTGACAGATGTAAATAAACAGGGCAGACAATCACTAGATCTGTTCGTGCGGTGACTGAAGTGTCCATTACTTTTGTGTGGGGGCCACTGCCTGCCCATTTTACGATGTAATACTGTAGCTGACTCATACAATAATGGGCGGATATCATAAATTTACAAGTTGTAAAATAATGTGACATCATTTTATTTTTTTTTATCAACTTTGTTTTATTTGAGAGCTTTAATAAAATGTTGCAATGCTGAAATTTGGTAATTGTATAAAGACGAGCTTTCAGTTTCAAACCCCTTCTTATTCATCTTTCACCCCTTTATATAGGTTGATCGATTCAAGTTCTTCATTCTGGTCATGCCAAGTTACAATATTTTTCTACATATCGCGTGTCACAAGTTCGATTGAAGAAATTTGATTATTCGGTGAGCTCGACTATAGTGAGTCAAGGTGGCACTACAATCAAGATATTCATGTTATCTTGATTTGCAAGTTTGGGCGATGTTACCATTAAGAGAGAACACTTCATTTGTTATGTCAAGAGATATTTTCATATGACGCTTCACATAATCCTACTCCCATCTATCGTGGGATATTGAGTTAGGGTGTCCGGCTGATTTGTTCGTTTCTTAGACAGTTGACTCAAAATTGGTTCAGTTACCCTTGTAAAAAATTATTGGACATGAATTTTAGATGGGCAACAACATTAAATAATTGACACATTAATTTGTTTGTCATTTCAAGTTCACATGTCTATCATTTAAAATTACATAACACTTAAATAGGCTATAAATTTAGTTAATCAATTATATTTCAAATGATAAAAATGGCAACTTTTGCAGACTTTTTAGCCTGTTTGGTGGTCATTTTTACCGAAAAACATTGTTTTGAATAGTAAATTTTTGGAGAATATGTGACTAAAAAGTAAGGACAAATCTTAGATTTTCAAGTAGAATATTTTATTGTGTTAATGAATGTATAGAAAAAAGAGTTTTGAAAGAATAAAAGACAAACATGAGCTTATTTATAGATTCTTTTATTTTAAAGTGACGAACAATGCATAATTGGTGAAAGATCAACCCACTTAAAATAATGGCCAATTATTTGACATATTGTACTATGTATTTCATATCGAGTAATTATATGTAAACGATATTAAGTCCCCTTAGTAGGTTTTGAAAAGTTAAAAGTTAGTCCCTGAAAAAGTACATTTGAACTTATTTAAATAATTTTCTCGATATATTTTATCATATTAGACGAGATTTTATAGGAAACAAGCTCACAATGACCTTCTCAAAAAACTTTTCTATACAAAAAAAATAAAGAAATAAAAATAAAAATCTGTCAAACATACCCTAAGAACTCTTCAAACCCGTCCAATTAAATACTCTTTAAAATGAAAAAATAAAATAAAAAACCCATTGGAGCACCCATTCGGACTCTTGGTTTGTTTTGTAATTCAAAGAGCCAGAGGCTCTAAAATGTGGCAATTTGTATTGGATCGAGACTCTATAGTAATTAATTTATTTTATCAGCTACAAATACGTGAGAATTTATTAATCGATTTACGTCATCTTTTGAGCGATTTGCTTGTAACTTATTCATTCATCAGAAATTAAGTAATATTAAAACATATCTTAGACGCCAAGAAATAAAATATCAATAATGAATAAATACTATATGGTGAAGAAAATTAAACCAATTAAATCTCAAATTTGATTAAAAATATTGTGAGGACTGTCAACATTGATTCGTATTTGCTCGTATACTCGTTTTAAAACTAGAATGAAGAGAATCTATCTTAAGTTGAGTATTGCTATGGGTAGTATTTTCATGGGTATTACAAACTCATAATGGCCACATGTCCTATTGGAGAGTTGCCGGGTTATGTAAAACATTATGTTCATCTAGCATTTTTCTCTTAAGTTTTCTACTAAGGCCCTTTGGGCTTTGACGGCAAATTTTTTTTCCACTACTCTACCCATGCGCCTACTTTTCAGCTTTTGAAGGAAAAAGATTTCTCGTTGTTTTGATTGGTTTTGATTTTTCAGATTCTTTTTTTTTTTAATTGCAATTTAAAAAAATTCTAGATATAATGGTAAAAAAAAATATCACTTTTATTAACAATTTTCATGCAAAACAAAGCCAGACGAATGATATTCGGTATAATATTTTTTTTTAAAAATCTTTTTTATTGGCAATTGGAATAAATGTTAGACCCAATGATAAAAAAAAAATATCACTTTAATGAACGGACACCGAACTTTCAACATTTTTCAAGCGAAAAATTATATCAATCAAATATAATTTTTAAAAAATCTTTTTTATTGGCAATTGGAATAAATGTTAGACCCAATGATAAAAAAAAATATCACTTTAATGAACGGACACCAAACTTTCAACATTTTTCAGGTGAAAAATTATATCAATCAAATATAATTAATTATAATTCCCAGTAAAATAAATTATAGGCAATTCAATTCCCAGAAAAACATTTTCTTTCCACCCAAATTCCACATTTGCAATCAAACGGATCCTAAAAGATACAAAATGAGTCTAACCTCAAATTTTAATATGCTAAATTTGAATTTATAATTTCGTATTATTTACATTTTGTTGATCATTTATAAAAGTTGAACCCCAACGTTAAGGGTTCCCCAACGCCCTGCCCTAGAGTATCGTGGATGAGGTAAATCGCAGGATGTGTTTCAGCAGACCAGAGTACAGAGATGCCATACTGGTGCCCCACAAAGAGTCAAATTCCAAACCTTTTTAGAGGCAAGAATTGAACTCTCACACTGCGGCTGACAGTTCAGTTGAGACTACCTCACTTATGTCCTTTGCACCACTGAACTATGCTCCAAGGGGCCTGTAGATCATTTATATACATTTGCTTGATTGGGTAATGCGTGCACTTGTTGTATACTTATACCTATTAATGCTAGAATTATATTATTTATAAAAATATTAACTAGTTTTGAAAATTAATAAATAATGCAATCATGATTAAATTATTGAAACTTTTAATCACTAAAAATGCTATTGTTATTGCTTCGACGTGTTCCCTAAAGAGGATACACATACATTGAAAACATTCAAATTTTGGATAATTACGTCCACTCGCCAACTATTCTCAAACCAAACATTGAACTTCTAATGAACACTTAGTAAATTTACTCGTATATTTTAAAATAAATAATTGAAATAAGTCGATGAAAATAACATGTCTCATTTTGTCACGATGAGCTCTATTTCTCGACATATTTATTGTGACACTTTGGTTTAAGGTCCTATTAACTATTAAAATAATTATTATTATTTTCCTTTCTTGAAATTTAGTAAGCTCTTGTCTAATTTTGCTAAAAGAAATAGTTTTTTTTAGTATATTTTGATAAAAAATGATGAAATGGGTTGTTGGATAATTAAAAAAAATTGGAAAATTAATAAAATATGTGATTAAAATTAACTATTGATTTTGAGTTTTACCTAAACCAAACATGGACTTAGTCAAGTGCATTTTTCAAGTGAGCATACATAAGGCTTGTAAGCATTTTAAGAATTCCACAGTAAAAGTTATATGATTTCCCATTATATATTACCACTACAAAATTTATTTGCTACACTACAATTAAAATATATTTTCAATAAATACACCACAATAAAATTACAATTATACTCCTAATCTAATAAAAACTAAAAAAAAATAAAAAACATATATTGTGGTGTACTCATCACCCCAATATTACTCCTCATTTTTCTCACCCTTTAAACATTTTCACTGATTATAAAACAAGGAGTCGTAGTATCTCAATGTTAAATACAATGGAGTTACTGCCTAAAAACTCTTATCTGTGGGTTCTAGAGGTGGCAATGGGCCGAGCCGAGTTGAGCCGGCTCGTCCTATGCCAACACGAGCTCGGCTTGTGGGCATATGGGCGAGCTCGCCCAAGGCGAGCCGAGCGGCTCGGCCGATTTTAAATTTTTTTTTATATCCACTATTTCAATCTAATTTTTTTTTTTTTTATATAAAATAGGCGATAATAATGTGGAACAAACACACCCTATATTACCACTACAAAATTTATTTGCTACACTACAATTAAAATATATTTTCAATAAATACACCACAATAAAATTACAATTATACTCCTAATCTAATAAAAACTAAAAAAAATAAAAAAACATATATTGTGGTGTACTCATCACCCCAATATTACTCCTCATTTTTCTCATCCTTTAAACATTTTCACTGATTATAAAACAAGGAGTTGTAGTATCTCAATGTTAAATACAATGGAGTTACTGCCTAAAAACTCTTATATGTGGGTTCTAGAGGTGGCAATGGGCCGAGCCGAGTCGAGCCGGCTCGTCCTATGCCAACACGAGCTCGGCTCGTGGGCATATGGGCGAGCTCGCCCAAGGCGAGCCGAGCGGCTCGGCCGGTTTTAAATTTTTTTTTTATATCCACTATTTCAACCTAATTTNTTTTCTCACCCTTTAAACATTTTCACTGATTATAAAACAAGGAGTTGTAGTATCTCAATGTTAAATACAATGGAGTTACTGCCTAAAAACTCTTATATGTGGGTTCTAGAGGTGGCAATGGGCCGAGCCGAGTCGAGCCGGCTCGTCCTATGCCAACACGAGCTCGGCTCGTGGGCATATGGGCGAGCTCGCCCAAGGCGAGCCGAGCGGCTCGGCCGGTTTTAAATTTTTTTTTTATATCCACTATTTCAACCTAATTTTTTTTTTATATAAAATAGGCGAGCCACGAGCCGAGCAGCTCGTGGCTAGCCTAAACGAGCCGCTCGGCTCGTGCTCGCTGAGCGGCTCGTCTACCAAGCCCCCTGCTTGGCTAGTGGTGTCAGGCTCGTTTTTTGACGAGCTCGAGCGGCTGGTGGGCGTCTACAGTACGAGCTGACGAGCCGCTCAGCTCGATTGCCACCACTAGTTGGTTTATAGCTTTTTTAATTGCTTTTAATAAGATTTTAGTTGTAATATTATGTTGGATTTTTTAAAAGAAAATAGAGACTGTCATTTCTTGTCAGGATTCGTTGATCTTGTTAAGGAATGTGATTCAACTGTCAAAGGGGTTGGTATATCTCCACAGAAAAATACGGATACTCAAGTTCTCAATGTAGAATCACCCCTGGGATGCAAATACATTGAACACGATGAACCTGATAGAGAGATTAGGAGCCTAAAAAGCAAGTTTAAAATGCTCCAAGAGAGGGAGAGGAACATGGAGATTCAACTTCTCGAGTACTATGGCCTTGAAAAGCAGGAAGTTGCAGTTATGGAGCTGTAGAACCAACTAAAATTGAACAGTATGGAGGCTAAACTTTATAATATTAAGATTGAGTCCTTACAGGCCAATAATAGAAAGCTAGAGGTCGAAGTGGCTGATTATGCAAAAGTCATGTCGAAACTGGAGGCTGCAAAGGCCAAGATAAAGCTACTAAGGAAGAAACTTAGGTCTGAAGCTGAACATAATCGGGAGCAGATCTTGGCCCTATAAGAAAGAGTAATGAAGCTACAAGAAACAAGGAATTAAAAAATATATTAAAACCCTATGTAATTTTACTTAAGGATATTTTGTACTTAATAAAATTTGTAGTGGTGATATAATTACCATATACTAAATATCATATTAAGTGAGAATCATTTTTTGAACTATTATAACCCTACTATAATTCAATTATTTTAATAATATCTTATTTTTCTTTTTTCAATACGTATTTAATTTACAAATGGTAATAAATACTATAATTAATTCTCAATCAATTAGCATTCAAATTCATTTAATTAATATTAATTAAAACTTCACATTCACATTCACATTCACGCATGTGTCCCTATTGTTAATTTTTAATTAATTGACATTCACATTCACATTCATTTAATTAATATTAATTAGAATCTCAAATTCAATGATAAAGTTCATTATTCAAGTCTATGTACGTTCATTAGCATCCGGTTACACTGAATTACAAATTAGATTATATTAATTTAATGTTCATTGTCATGTATATATTATTTGCATTTCACTATGACTAGTTTTTCTAAAGTTAAAAGATATAAAGATTCTTTCCAACACAAAAAATAAAAAAACTTTATGCGTTGGCAATGTAGTAACATCAAGCATCATGCTTTTTATGAATAAATTCACTTCTGGGACAGTTCTGATTGTGACAAATTCACACAACCAAATCAACATGTGATTTAAGTGCATAATTTTATTCGCTTAGTTTTCATAGTAATTCAGGGCCGGACCTGACGAGAGGTCCAAGAGGCCTCTTCCTCAGGCCCAGCATTTTGGGGGGCCCAAATAATTATTTTTGTCTTCATCTTCAACTTTCAATTCGGCAATCCTCGGCTCCACGGTAGAGACGACGAGAAATCAAAACCTACAGTCTGCCTACACCAACGACCGACACTACCCTGCAAGTCTGCAACTTCTCCAAAATCCGACTGGAAACGGCATCCTTCGGTCAATTTTCCTTGGTAAATCATTTATTCTTTTGTTATCAATTCACTTTCTTGTTTTGGGTGAGATTCAAATTCGGTTCTTTGTCTATTTGTTGCAATATCTTGAAGATTTGAACTTTGAAGTGTATCTTTTATTCCAGTTTTTGGTGAATGAAATTCTGAAATTCATACTGCTTAATTGCTTCTTGAATAGTCGTTACCTGTACCTGTAAGCCTTATTCTGCCTGAAATTCTAAATAAGCCTTATTCTTCCTGAAATTCATAAATCATATTGCTTAAAAGAAAAGTTTAGTTTTTTGCCACGAAATAAAATTTTGTTCAAAAGTGTGTTGATGGAAGTTAAATCTCAAAAATTAATAACTAATCGAGCTTAGTTAACAAAGTTTAGGTTTTTCCCTTAATTTTGCATCTGGAGCTCAAAAAAGGAAGAAGAGAGAAAGATAGGAGGCATTAATTCGAAACTAGGCCAGAGATATGGATTAGTACTTCAATGGAAATAAAAGAAAAGAGAAGGAAGGGACAACAGAAAATTTAGTGATTTAGGAATAACAGAGTGACAATGATAATGTGGATGGACGGAAAGAAAACGAGGAAATGATTGATCCTGCCTCGAAAATTGCAAGGCGAGTTTTATTTAAGTGATCGTTTAGAACATTTTCACATAGTTATTTAGGTTTGGACTCGGTCCATCTCAATTACCCTAATCTAAAAATTAAAACCCCAATAGAACCTTGGCACTCTGAAATCAAACTAAAATTGCATGATTTTGCAGTACATTTCTTTCGAATTCCACAGACTCAAGTCTTCTGCTTGCAAGATTTGGTCTCTGACTTATACCTGTGTATATGTGTACATATGTTGTAATCTTCCATGGGTTTGAATTGTTTATATGTTTATGCATTGTTTAAATTTCCTACAGTGACAGAATTATGAATGTATTATGAAAAATCCCATAATCATGTTGATTTTTGCACCATGCCGATGATAAATTGTGTTTTCCTTTCTTGACCCAGAATTTTGATCAGATTTTGGAAACTTGTTGAAGTATACAGCTATAATTTTTATAACTTTTTAATAATGTGAATGTTTTAATCTCTTTTTGTGCACGTATTATGTACATTTTGTGTATTTATGCATCAATACTTGCATTTTATTTTTTTTTAGAGATGAAATCATGAAACTAAAGAAAATTGTTATCTAAGTTGGTTAGGTTCACGTGTGATTGTAATTAACACTGTACTTGTTGATATTTTTGTTTTGTATTTGTTGAGTGAATTATCCTAAGGAAAGACAAGAACAGAATTTTGAATTTAATCATGTTTCTAACTAACTGACATCCTACCAAACAGTCTATTTATTTACGTTGCCTGTCCCCTTTTTCATGTTTGCAGGATCAAATTTAGCAACCCCTGCCTTGTACCTATCCCATTTGCCTTTGTTCGTCAATCTGACTAAATAATGGATGGTGGAAAATTGTTAGAGCTTGGTGTGCCACATGATGTAGTTGAGCCATTGTTAGTTGCGTCAGACTCTTCTACTTTAGATAAGGCGCTAGTGCGTCTCATCGAAATTTCTAGAACTCCTGATGGCCGGTCAGACCTCGCTTCCAAGAATGTCTTGGTGCCAACCCTTAAGCTATGTCAATCCCTATGTTCCCCTCCTTCTCGTCACTTTTTTTTGTTGTCCCTAAAGCTGCTCAGAAACCTGTGTGCAGGAGAAATACATAATCAGAACGTATTTATTGAACAAGCTGGTGTTGGAATTGTTTCAAATATCTTTAATACTGCAGCGCTTGCTTCTGGTTCTGACTATGAGATTATTCGTTTGAGTCTGCAACTTTTGGGAAATGTCTCGTTGGCTGGGGAAGAACATCAGCTTGCTGTTTGGCGCCATTTCTTTCCTCTTGAGTTTTTGGAAATTGCTAAAGTTCGAAGCAAAGAAACATGCGATCCTTTGTGCATGGTTATCTATACATGTTGTGAAGGTAATGATGAACGAATGATCGAACTGTTTACGGATCAAGGGCTACATATAGTGGTGGAAATTATACGGACCGCAACATTTGGTATGCATTGTTAATTTAACATGTACTTTTATGCATTATTATGCAACTGCACAAAACATCATTTGTTTGAAACAAACTTTTAATGCCTTTGATATGCTTTGGTCTTAGCAGCTGGATTTAAGGAAGATTGGCTGAAGTCGCTTCTCTCAAGAATTTGCCTGGACAAGTCTTACTTCTCACCAGTTTTCTATAAATTATTCCGTGTTAGTTCAGCTGAGAACTTAGATGATGATATATCTACTGATAACCACTTCGGAGGAGAGCACGCATTTTTGTTGACTATTCTTTCAGAAATCTTGAATGAGAGAATCATGGATGTGACAGTGTCCAATGATTTTGCTTTGTCTATTCTTGGAATACTTAGAAATGTCATTGGGGTTGTTGATTTTGTTGAAACACCAAAGTCATGTCTTCCTACAGGCTTAGCTGATGTTGATGTTCTAGGATACTCCCTAACCATTTTGAGAGATGTCTGTGCCTGTGGCGGTGCTCAAGGGTCTAATGAGTTTGTCTCTGGGGATATTGTGGATGTGCTAGTGTCATCTGGGCTTATTGAATTGCTTTTAAGCTTGCTTCGCAACCTAGAGCCTCCACTAATAATTAGGAAAACAATGAGACAGAGTGAGAAACAAGAAGCAACAATGTCTAGCTCATCCAAGCGTTGCCCTTATAAAGGTTTCAGGAGAGATGTTGTGGCCATTATTGGGAATTGCAGCTACCGTAGGAAGCATGTTCAGAGTAAAATAAGAGAGCAGGATGGGATCCTTCTGTTACTACAACAGTGTGTCACTGATGAAGATAATCCATTCTTGAGGGAGTGGGGAATTTGGTCGGTAAGAAATATATTGGAAGGGAATAGAGAAAACCAACAAGTTATTGCCAATTTGGAACTTCAAGGATCTGTAAATGTGCCTGAAATTGCTCAATTAGGTCTCCGAGTAGAAGTGGATCCTGAAACACGACGTGCAAAGCTTGTAAATATGTGATGACGGTACTGAACTAAACATTATCTTGTAACTGATTTACAGATTGTTATCATTTCTCTCGGCTGTCTACTCGATATCCCTATTCAACCTCAATGTGATCGACGACCAAATTTAGGAGAAAAACAGCAACCGACTCGAGAGGTATGCACCTGAAAGATTGTTTGCATTGCCAGGGGTCAGATGGAGAAATTAAGTTTAACGCAAGTTCCATGAGATTGAAGATATTTACTTGGTCACGTAAGTTCTAAATTAAACAAAATATTGTGTTAGAATTTATATCAATTTGACTGGTAATGTGCGGGGGTGTCAGGAGACTTGTTTAAAGTATTATTAACCCATTTTGAATTATAATTCTCTGTTGCGTAGATGATAACATATGACTCTGAGATATTTCATATGATTTCATGATGCCAATGATATGTTATATAATGATAAGATACAAAAAAATGATGATGATAGGGTAACCCATTGATATGATGATGGTATTGTTTGGTATTATAAGTACTGTACAGTGCTCCTGTCTTTATGATAATCATGAATTGATCATATCAATAGTGCCATAGTTTATAATCTCATGATGATGATTATGTTAATGTGACATTATGGGGGTGATGGGATGACTCTGATGTTGATTTATGATGATTTCGGAGCTATTAACCAGTGTTATGGTTATCTTGCAGCTGAAAATAATGGACTAATACCTGCGTGATTGGATAGGTTTGAAAACAATTTAGTTAATTGGATCTTCAGGGTTTAAATATAATTTGAAGTTAACCAATAATTATTTGATGATATCTAATTGCAATTAATAAGGTTTGAGTACAAGCATTAAGCTATTTGTAGAACTTTGTTTATACCTTGGTTGACATCCTGATGATGTGAAAGTGTTATAATGGTTGTATTAGATGTGTGAGATGTGAAAGATGATGTGAGATTTTGCCTAGTATAAATTCTGTAAGTCAGAGTGTAAATCAGGATACACGTGTAGCAAGATTGTTGAGTACAAATTTGGTCACTGTATGCAAATTCTTATGTTTGTTCATGAACAAATTTTTTTATGAGATCAAGGTTTCAAAATAATTTACAACATCGAGAAGCATGGGTTGGCTGCATGCATTAGCCTACGAAATTTTTACTTGTTTGCGTGTTTATGAAAAGAATGAGCGCGTGATGACATTTTCGAGTTACATATCATGTATGAGTATGCATAATCTTTAATTCTTGTGTTTGTAGCTCATTTGGTACTTGAATTGTATATCTATTTTGCAAGTTGGATTGGAGCTCCGGCAAATGACAAGATGTAGATGCACATGGATGTCGCCCTATTTGAATACTAACAGGGGACAGAACTTCAGTTCGCATTATAATTGTACTTTTTTACTGTTTTTATTTATTGAGAATGATTTTTCTACTACATTGTAAGTCTATTCTTGTATGCTATATTGTTTATGATACAGAAAAGCTGGGAAAGAACAATGCCAGAGCATATTCTTCTATTTTTTTGGTCTCGTGGCACTTGTATATTAATAATTTAGTATTGTAGTCCCTGTCGTG
>CAIGRO010080894.1:0-11412 GCA_903798355.1 Fraxinus baroniana | reverse complement strand
TTTTTTTTTTTTTTTTTTTTCTCTTTGTTTTCTATTTAGCTTTTTCCATTTTTTGTTAATTAAAACTTAAAAGTAAGGGTAGAGTTGTAACTTCAAGTCAAAAGGACAGTTCAGTCCAATAAGGACTGAGGTGCTACAGAAATTATAGGTTGGGTTTGCAAGTGGCAAGAAAAATAGAATGAGGGCATATTTGCTACTAAGTGAATAGGTTGGTGACCAATGCAGCTATTTTCCCATAAAAACATATTGTAGTCTGGAACAAAGGGAGTATCATTTTCCATCAAAACTCAAGCACAGAAGTGGTCATCAATATATGAAGATTTTTTTAAGCCATAACTCAAAAGATGTGAAATAAAGTATGAAGTAGCAGACAAGAAATGAACAGACAGAAATAATAATAAAAAACTGACCTGAATGCATGCTCCATAAGAAACGCCACAGATGCTGCACAACAGCTTCCAGCGGTCCTTAATAATCCAAGGGAGAAAAGGAAACAATCACAATATCTCCAATGTGCATGTTGATGCATATTTTAATTGAAATAATCTAATTATACTACAAAAAATAAGTTAAATCCTATTAAAAAGCAAGGTACATACAGTAACCTAACAATTCAAGAATACCTAAGGCATCGATAAAATAACTTGCAAACAGAAAACCTTTCAAAACAGTGACATATGAAATACTATAAGAAGAAAAGATACCTTATTTATTCTACTTATTCCATCAATGGGTTCCATCTTCTTAATATCTGATAAGCAAGTTTCTGCAACAAAACTAATTATGTCAACAAGTCAGAGTAATTTAAAGTAAATAGTCACAAAATCAGAATAAAACCTGGTATCCATATGGCACAAGCAAGATGAGCCCAACGGCCGTCAGTGGTAGGTTTCATAGCGCCTCCTAAAAGATCATACACACTATCAAATATGGTTTTTGATGATCATATATAGTTAATATCTCAAATATACATTCAAAGGAAGTTTTAAGATCCAAAAAGTGAAAGTGAAGATCAGAAGATGTTAAGTACCTATAAGTGGACACAGGCAGCATGGAGGGACGTCAGTAGCCCCTGGACGACATAAATTGCACAACCAAAGAATACCACCATTAGGCTCTGGTTCCCCATAGCATCTTGCATGAACCTGAATAAATGTTAACAAGTGTATCACAAAAAAAAGCAGAAAAAGGAAAAGGAGAGGACAAAAAAGAAAAAAAAAATGATAATATGAAACCTCAAAGGTAATTGAATACACCAGGACAGGGACAATCATAATAAAACAGCAGTCCTGAATATATCTATATTTTAAGAGACAGTATGGCCTTGAGATCCCATGGGAAGCTATTTCCACTGGAATTCTAGACAAAAGCAATCATTGTTAAAACATCAACTAGACATTTCATCACAATTTTCAATATTTAAAAATGAGAAAATTTAATTTTTTTTTTTTCCCTAGATTTCAATGGTTTTTGGACATGTATTATTGCAGTACCAAGCTTTCCATAACTATAAACAAGAGATCATACTGATAATTAGTTTAACTCCAATAATATGATTAAAAAACACCAGAAGACCATAGTACCACCATTGGGTGGGCTTTAGTTTCACAGACCAGTTAAGTGGAATTAAGCAAGTAATTTGACCAACAAGAATGAGGCACTGCCAACGCGAAGCAACAGAACATTCAATGATGTCAATTCAGAGTTCAGAAAAACAGTAACTTCATGCTGTTACAAAAACACTCGAAACAGGAAACTTCCTAAAAGCTTGGTGCCCAAATTGTAATTACAGTGTAATGGACAATGGCAAAGCTCTTTAGTACCCAATTCCTTGCCTAATAATAGGTCCTATTTGCTGTACAGACGCATCCTATCACAACAAAAAATCGATTGCGAATACTAACAAGAAAGAGAATGCAGACTTACCATCATTCTGCATTTATCACACTGCAGAAACAAATTATTCTCATACTCCTGAGACAAAGAATCAACATTAGAAGAACCCAACCTATTGGAATTCAGATATGCTGGACTGAGAAAAATGACAAATAAGGCCATTAAACATCTTTCAAAACAAGTGGTATTTTTTTTCTGTTATGCTATAGTAAACAGGTAAAGAGAATATATATTGATAAAATGCAACAGCCAACTGCAAGCTTAAGAGTTGGAATTATATATAGAAAGCAGCTTTACCTCATCCATATGACAAACATTGCACTTGTCAAGGTCCTTCCATTCTACATGAACAGGCCTGTAAGTAGAAGGCAAGCCTTTGTGTCGTTTAGAAGACTGGGAGGATTCAGAGAAATTTCTGCCATTTGATAATTCCTGTCAATACCAAAAACATTAATAGTAAGAAAGCGTCAGAGACGATCAGTACATAAAGAATCTCATAACTCTGAAAGACTTGAATGGCCATCTCTCATAATGGGAAAGCACTGAAAACAAAAAAATCATGCTGTATCCTTTACCAAGCACTAACTGGATTAGAAATCAACACATCCAAATGCTGTCTTGAAACTTGTGGCTCGCATGCCAGGAAATCACAAAAATTAAAATTCCATAATGGATATATCACGTATATTGGAAAGCTAGCATATAACAAAAATAGTGTCAAACAAAACCTTCAACATTTAAATTTGAAAAATGGAAAAATGCATTGGGGTTCCCCAGCGTATTAGCAATATACACATTATCACCCAATATCTTTGTGAAAGTTAGGAAAATTTGGAAAAGAAAAAGAAAATTTCTCCCCTCATCCACCCCTGAATGGGCGCCCTTATAGTTTATTCCCCTCCTCACAAGGGCTACGAAAAGAAGATCCTATATCGCCATACCTATTCATCATTGCTACGGATTACTTCTCTCGCCTACTCAAGCAGTGGCTCCAGACTTTCCCTATTATGGGTTATAGGCATGGAGGTAGTAATCATGTATCATATCTCTCTTTTGTTGATGACATGATTATATTCGCTAATGGCCATAAGCAATCCATCCAGAGGTTACTAGAGTGTTTGCCTGTTTGGAGCATTATGAGGATGTTTCTTATCAGTTGGTAAATAGAGACGAGTGAATTTATACTGCCTCAAAAGGCCTCCATTTGCCAGATCAGGAGATTGGAGGTGCTGACTGGCTTCAAGCACCAACAGCCGCCATTTATATATTTGGGGGTTCCCTTATATAAGGAGGCTAAACGGACTTTCTTATATGATGACCTTATTTAGAAGGTCGGGAATAGAATATCATGTTGGGCTCCATGTCTATTATCTTATAGGGCTAGATTACACTGTTGAAGTCCGTTCTTTACTCTATACCAATTTCTCTACTTCAAATTATGCAACCTCCCAAGGCTGTGGGGAAAAAAGTTGTATAATTGCACAATTCCTTTGACTCTAGGGATTTGAAGAGTAGGTTACACTGGAGGAGATAGAAGGAGCTTTGACTTCCAACTGATGAGCAATAACTAGGCTTAAGGAGATTGCATGACATTAATCATACTTCTTCCCTAAAATTTTAGTGGGTTTTCTATTCATAGAGATTGTTATGGGCTCAGTCCTTGATGAGCAAATATTACAAGGGAATTCACCCTCTATTAGTAGTAGTCCCATATTCAACTTCACTTGTTAGGAGAAGGTTGAAGCTAGTAGGACCAAAGGCTAAGCCACACGTTGCATGGCATCTTGGTGCAGAATGGCACTATTGTTGGACGGACAACGCAACTTTGACGTCCTTATTCCCACACTGACAGCACACATTTGAGAAAGTGCAGGATTTTTATGATGGCGTGGGATGGGACCGTTATAAGCTTTGCCACCATCTATGGTTGAGATGATTGGGGCTATACCTCTTTGTGTACCAAGTCCAAAATCTATTGATTTGGAGGGATGCATCCAATGGTAGTTTTACTACCAAGTCAGTTGGCAGCCAGTCTGTTCTAATTGATGGTCCCAAGATTTATATCGACTGATGTGGTGCTCCATCATACCTACTATAATTTCCTTCTACTAGAGATTGTAACAGGATTTGATACCGATCGATGTGGTCATTCAAAGGAAGATTGATTGTCATATGGCCTCCCATTGTCAGTGTTGTTCCGAGATCGAGACTTTTGCACACATTTTCAAAGGCAGCACAATTTCTAATCAGGCATATCATTTTGGGAATATCTTTCAGGTACCTATGAGATCATGAGAAGAAGTTAGACAACGGTTTCAGAGATGGAGATATTTGGGCAATTATTTTCGAAATGGGTGCATTCACATTATCACTCCTTTATTGATATTTTAGTTCATATGGATTGAGAGAAATTATGCGAAGCACGGGGAGATGTGCATCGAGTCCAAGTGAATCATTTAGAGAGTACACCGCATGATTTTACTTCTCCACGAGTCGTTAATTCTGACATATTCATTGCGTGGGGACTTTAACTATCGCCCCACCTTTTTGTATTTCTTCGACTCTTCCTCCCTAGCACCCCCTATTTTGGTTCATTGGCGTACTCCGCCGGTAGGATCCTACAAGACCAACATCGATGGATGCGTTAAAGATGGTTTTGCTATCAATGGGGGGTATTATTCAAGACCATAATGGTAATTGCATTAGGGCTTTCTCGTCGTCATATGGAGGTTGCCTTATTTTGGAGGCTGAGTTACATGATGGAATTTCACTTGCTAGCCAGCGTGGATTATCTAGCATATGGATGAAAGATGACTCGTATGTATCCGTCTACTGCATCATTAGGAATGGAGGACCGTGGCAGATTCAAATCATCCTCATCCAACACCTTTCATTTGACTGTAATACTGTTTTCCACATGTATCTTGAGGGGAATAAGGTTGTCGATTCACTTGCATTCGATGGTTGGAATCACCCCTATTATAAGAAGTATGAGCCGCTTGACCCACCAAGACGACTTTGTGCTCTACAAGACAAACCAATATGGACTTCCTAGAATTAGATGACGTTAGTTTGCTTTTTCATTTCCATTCTTTGTATAGGAAGTACTACCTCCCCATTTATTTCATTATCTTATATGTTGCATTGTTTTCCTTTTAAAAAGTCAGGCTTATGCCGCCTTCCTCTTGTTCTCATGAGTTTGATTTATATACGGTCGGGGAATCCTAACCCCTATCAACCTCCTTTGGTGGATTCTGAAAACTTACTAAGGTAATAGTGATGCTTTGTTTAGAAAAAATGGTATCCATCCCAGGCAGAGGGTCGAGAGGAAGAAAATAGACCTGAGGAAGGTGAGGTTTCAAGGGGAATGGTAAGGTATTAGGTTGGGTTGCAAGAGGAGAACAGAGGCCATATGCCTATACGGGCTTTAATTTTCATAATGCATGGTGAAAACATTTTCTCACTTTTAATTGGGGAAGCACAAGTATATCTAAATAATTTGAAATATACAAGATTCAAATGTTTTCCATGTTACGAGAAAAAAAATCCACATTTTTATAGTCATATTTCCATTCAATACTTTTTAATTATTTTTAGAGTGAAAAAACTGGATATGACAGTAAAAATTATATTTTTCCTTTTGAGTAAAAAAATTTCAAAATATCCAAGGCTTGACAAGTTCCTGTATATAAAGACAGCTGCGTTGTTCATGTGACATACCTTTATCAGTTTAGATACTTCCGGGTGTGAAAAACCAAACATATCAGATCCAGATTCAAAACCCCGTTCAGATTCAACTTCAGCATCACAATCAGGACTGCTTATTTGCACCTTCTTAATTCTTTTGTATATTTTATTCCAGCAAGCAGATGGGGTGGACCCCTTAAACTACAAAACATTTGTCGCACAAAAAGAGTAAAGTTGCATGAAGCAGATGTAAGATAACCAGTAAATATGAATTCAAAGGAAAAAGTTAATTGGGTAGGAGTGATTATCTATGAAATTTAAATGGTTCATTTGATCATATTTTGATCTTACCCAATTACCATGTTCCTAGTGTAATAAAAAGAAATTCAAATGTCACGGGATTTCAAAACTGAAAAAATTAGTAACGAGTCAGGAGAAATTAGTACAAGAAGCCATGACAATATCCAAAAGAAAAAATAGGGAGTACTGTATGTGAGGCTTGAATCAATGAAATCGGTGGAGAAATTGTGTCGACCTATAGCTAAATCATTTTTGTTTTAGACATGTACAAGCCATGCCCATTTACTCCTCGGTCAAAACAAAGAGCATATCAAATCAAAAAGGATTTATGCAATTAAAATAAATTTCCAAAAAAGTATACTAGTAAAAACCCAATTACTTGAGAAAACTAGTCGTGGTGAAAAAACATTGCACGTCATTCTAAGATTTTTAGTTTGGCATGTTGGATTAATATTAATTGATGATTATATTGCTTATATAAATCGTTTTTCACTTTTTCATGAATTTCACATAATGTAACATAAAAATAAAATAATAAAACTTAAACTTCAGCTCTATCCAGGTTGCTATCTTTGACAACATCATAATAACATTCATGAAATAACGAATTTATAACTTCATTCCAACTACTTATGATCTTGATTTTATTTGTCATAAAATTGGGTAAAACCTTGGATTAATGCACAGAAAACCTCGAATTTCTTAAACGCAATTATTAATGTTTTCAAATAATTTTCAACTAATCGAAAATTTCCTTCACAACAGCTCACTCCTTTGAATGAATATATTAATATCAAAAGTTAAAAACTGACCTATCAAATGAACTCAAAAATTCAAACAGATTAAAAGCGGAAATTTAAACTCTTAATTAAAATCTAATCACATATTAAATAATTAAAAGTTTTAAAACATTCTAAAGCTAAGTGAATATAAAAAGTTAACAAATGGCCAATCAAATGAACAAAAGATATAAACAGCTTGAAACCCAATAAAAGGTAAAAGCTCGATTAAACATTAATCACATATTACCAAGAATTAGTCAACAATCCAATCCTCCAAAAGCGAGAGATAAAAAAATAAAAAAATAAAAAAGTGTACCCAAAATCAATCGACCAAAAACAAAAGACATAAAGAGTCAAACGAATTTGAGAAGCTAAAATGATCTCTAAATATTAGTGGGTTAAATAAGGTTTTAACTTTTACTTTAATGGGTTAAGTGAAGAACATTTCATTCTAAAATTATAAAGTCCAAGAATTAATAGGTATTATTGAAATATGTATTTGAGGATTATAAGGAAGAAGTCACTAAATCTATAATATGTGAATTAGGAATACTGTTTAAAAAATAATAATAAAATAAAATTGAGTAGAAATAAAACATGACGATTAATAGGCACAAGGCCATTATTGAAATAATTCAATTATAACTCGGATAAAATTGTCCAAAAAATGGTTCTCAAACTCATGTAATACTTAATATATTATAAATTATAGATATATCATCAGTTGAAAGTACTGAAATGCAAAAACTGGTTAAAGAAAGCCACTTTGGAAAGTTCAAAAGGCAATATATAAAGGAACAAAGACCAAATATTATGAATAGACAAGATGTGCTCAATAAATGCACATTTTACTGCAGTAAAGATAATAAATTCTCTACTAGAAGCCGCTTGGATACATTGCATGCCGTTATCTACCAACTTGAAATCGCTTATAATGGTTAGAACAAAATGAATAATCATCCATCAAAAAAAAAAAAAAAAGTATTTTATGGGAGACTAGACGAGAATTAGGAGTGGTGACAAAATAATTATTTTGAATCAACATAAATGCACTACATATACCTCCTCTCCATTGTCTGAAGTAACTCTAAATAGAGGTTTGGTCCTTGAGTCAGCATCTCTCAGTACTTCCATCTTATATAAGGTACAAACACTTGGATCTGATGCACAAAATCAACATGAAAAAGGAAAATTTTGATGAAACCAAAAGTTTAGATGTCAAGCAAAAGAAATAATTAAGATTTGGATAAAACTAATAGGAAAATTTCAAATAACAACCCACCTGTTGTTGAAAGAAACTTCCTCGTGGCAGTATAGCCTTCCGGCCATATAAATCTCTCGTCTTGGAAATTATCAGAGTCTGTGACAATCTTTCCTGCATGACATCACAGGGCCACTTGACATTCATTAGATGAGTTGATAATTGCCATGGAAAATTGTATTTTATTCACATATGTAAATGAAATTAATTAGTAAAGTGATGCAACCAAATAGGTTTCTCATTTATATCCTCTGATGTTGCAGAAACAGCAGGTATGGAATTATTGAACAATAAAAACGAAGGGAAGAACAGGAAATCCTAGGTTTTGGAACCACAAAATCTCAACCACAGCTAATTGCGGCCTCGTGCATATAAAGTCCAATGACAGTTTAGACATAACCATTAAACACTTATATAATAAAAATTAACAACATGCACTTACAACATAGTGCACTAGTGTAGCACTGCAATCTTTCATCATTACATCAATGCAAGTGTTAATATATAGAGATTTACCAAGGCTTAGAATTCGCAAATCCCCTCCTTCAAATGGGAAAGTTTTAAGGTCTTCAAGTTTCCTCTGTATCTGTTTATTGTCCACACACTCTTCCTCGCCGGATTCTTCTTCCCCTCTGTTTTCACAATCATGATCATCGCCATCTCGCAGTCGCAACATTCTTTTCGGGAGCTTCTGTTCACTAAGATACCTGATGAATCCAAACATTTTAATTAGTTTCTTGCAAAACTTCTACTCTTACTCGAATCCGACAATTAAATGCAAATAACAAGAAATGTCATTATATCCAGGTTACTCAACATCTTCACATGCAAAAAAAATTGTCTAATTATACATTTACAATTTATATGCGACTGAAATTTGGGATGCCACCGATTTTCAAGAGGAAATGAAAATAAAACATCTTAGTGGTCTAAAATGCGTGCATATGCTCAAAACTTTTTCGAAATGCCTAGCACATGGGACATGCAAGTGATAATGCGGTTAACCCATTTCGTTAATTGCATATGCATGCTTAAACGTCACAATGCACAACCATTTGTGTTAAAAATTGTCAAAATTAGCCTAGCAAAGTTCAGCCCATTTTAGAACTTTCAAAAAACAAATTGAGCCCAACAAACATCAGATTTATCCAAATCGCCCAAGCCCATGAATTATATACAACAAGTGTAGGATTTTAGCGTTTTAAAAATATCAAAAATCAAAACAATTTTTTTGTAGAGTTGCAATATGTCGAACCAAAGCTTCATTCTTCGATCTTCCTCTAATTTTAATAAAAAGTTAAGCTAGTAATGAACAATCTTTGATTGTTTATGGTTGTGATGATTAGGAGGAGATTGAGAATGATATGTTACCATCTATAAGAGGTAATAGAAATTCTCAAATTAAAATAAGGGAGACCAATGAAGATACACAATCTTTGATTGTTGATGGTTGTGATGATTAGGAGGAGATTGAGAATGTTATGTTACCATCTATAAGAGGTAATAGAAATTCTCAAATTAAAATAAGGGAGACTGGTGAAGATAATTGTGCATCAGATGACATGGATGCTGACTTGGATGAAAAAGAGGAGACTTAATTGGAATCGATAAAGAGTTAAAAAAGATTCAAGATTTTTTTTAAACTGGCGTTTGTGTCTAATCTAATTGCGTGAATTGATTACCAAGGAATTGCATTACTATGATTTTGGGCAATATTTCTTGTTGAAAATTTGAAGAATATGAATAAAGTTCAAGTAATTGTAGTATTTATGATTTTTTTTTAAATTTGAAATAATATGTATAAAGTTTAAATAATGCATTATTTTATTTATTTATTAGTTTAGAATATTTAAAATAATATTACAGATTGAAAAACACATGATTATGCATTCGCATAGGCACACATATACTTGTAATACTTGATACTCGACAATAATGCATCGCCATGAAGTACGCATTTTAGAACCTTAGTTTAGAGACAGAAATCAGGAACCAAATTTATCCAGACGTATGCTAGGACACCTCATTAGCAACAAATATCCGAAGTAACAAAATCTAATGGATTTGCCACACCTCAAATTCCTATCCACTAGGTCCGAACATGAAGTATTTTTCTTTTTCAATTACTAGCATCTTCCAATAAATCAACACTCATGACGCAATAAATTGATTTAACTTATATTTTGGGATATGCAACAATATTGACACTCAAATAAGATATCATTCTTTCTTTGCACAAGATTCCAAAGCTATACAAGATGTTTTAGTAAATCCCTCACTGAGCAAACCCCTTCATCTTGTTCTCCATACCCATAATGATCAGCACACTAGTTAACCATAGGATCCATGATCTAAAATGATGTCATTTAGATAATGGATCAACTGAACTAGGCTCAGTAAGAGAACCAAGGTGAATTGTTCTTATGTGCATATTAAAAACCACATAGATCTAACATATTTAGAAAATGAAGAAAGCAGATCATATGTTGTCACATAGTAAAATGGTATGGAAATATTTCAACTACCAACTATCTAGCATATAAATTTTCATCTTATGCTTCTGTTCCTCTTCCTACTTGATTCTCCCTTAACCGTTCATAGGGATGGCAATTTTCCCCTCCAAACCAGATCCCGCGGGGCAGCTGGGCAGTTTTGGGGCCCTGCGGGGATGGGGAAGCCATCCCGTTGCCATCCCTAACCATTTGTCCATGCTGAAGGAACTAACACAAGAAGGCTGTTATGTCAGCTCATTTCTTGCTCGGATGATCTTGAACCATCCTTGTAATATTATGGCCATCTTTATATTTATAGATTTCAAGTGCTCATACATTCCACATGTACGTGCAATAAAGTATGCCCATGAGCCTATATCTCATATAAAATAAGTAAGAACATAATCATCAAAATTCGCGCATTATGAGCATATTTAGCAAATAAGTAGCTATCTTATAAGCCTTGAGGGCCACAAATTGTGTGGACTAGAATGTGTGCCATGATTGCTTATATTTTCGTTCTACTTCATTTTTCTCCATTGAGTTCCTCATCCTCTCCACTTCCTTTTCTTTTCCTTCAGATCTTCTATTTACTTTCTACCTTTTTCTCTTTTGTGCCCCAAAAATTCTGTTCACCCATCATTTTTCAGTCTAAAGCTGAGTTTAAAGACAACGAAGCAGCACGTAACCTGATTTATTTCCAAAAGAGGCAATTAACAACATTTTAATCATGATACAATACCTTTTTTTTTTAAAGGTAATCAATATTTTATTATTCAAACTTAATACACGAAAAGTGTATCATCAATACAAATCTGTAAGGAATGACATGAAATCAGGCAATCCTTCTATATGCCTAGTAGCCACAGCATTAAACCAGGTATACAATGTCAAATAAAACAACTCCCTAAACTGCTCTGTTGTCCTTGTTTGGTCTTCAAAGCAGCGTCCGTTTCGCTCCCTCCACATACACCAAACAATGCAGCCCGGAATA
>CAIGRO010080862.1:0-13901 GCA_903798355.1 Fraxinus baroniana | reverse complement strand
TTTCTGCAGAGAATTACACTTATTTATGGTTCCTGGAGGTCTAATGAACTATTCACCAGTCACTATGCTTCCTCCTCCTCCACTTTCAAACACACCTCAAAAACCCACCACCACCGCTACCACCTCTACAATAAAATAGGCGAGAAGACCCAAATCATCACGCCACCTCCTACTCTAAAGTCAAATCACCACCACCATTACCTAAAATCATCGTCTCTCCTACCAAATGTAAATCAGCACAACAGCAGATTTACCCCATCCACAAAGCTACCATTGACACCAATCAAATGTCGCCGCCAACAGCACCATTACTACCAGCACCAGCACCAGCACCACCAAAATCTCAGCCACCAAGTCCTAAACCAACTCGACCTTCACCGCTAGTTTTTTCCCCACCACCACAAATGTACTCACCTATACCACCACCATACTCACCTCCGCCACCAATCTCCTCCCCACCTCCGAAATCTAAATTCCTACCTCCTCTACCTTCAGTATAATCACCACCACCAAAATCTGCTCGAACTAAGCTGATTAATTGACCACCTTGGGCTTGGAACCGGCAGTGTTGGAAATAAAGTAAGTTGTGGAAACCTCAATTGACTTGTAGGCAAAAATAAGCTAGGCGAGGGCACATCGTATGGAGATTTAGGTGATGGTACACATCCAAATGGTAGTGGAGACAGCGGAAGCACCACATTTGAGATTGGACTCTGGAGGATTAACCGCATGTAGGAAAAGATCGGGGACTCCACCGATGAGTGCACAATCGGAAGCGACGGAAGCGGTGAGAATGGTTGCACGGCCCATTGACCTCCGGCTACCATCATTTTGGCGCGGTCGGACCGGAAGCCAAGACTTGGGCCAGAGGCGGCGGGCAGTTGATAATCTGAGCCAAGGGCGGAGGTCGGATCCTTTGAAGCTGAGAGTTCGGCGGCGTCGGTTGGCTTACCGGTGGGGGACAATCGTGAGCTCGGGAGCCAGTGAGCTTTCAGAGAGAGAGAGAAGATAGGGTTAGAAATGATTTTTGGAGGTTGAATATATGGATTAAATTTTAATTTTATAATATTATTATTAATATTTAAAAGATGAATTAACCCCTGATTTATGAAAAGAAAAGTTATAGGATTTGATATTTGAAATGTATAGTTAAAATGAAGGCTTTTGGGTAATTTTCCCTTCTCACAATGTCATTCAAGAAAGTACATTTAGGGCCTGTTTGGTTTAGATTTTTCAATTCTATAGTAAATCAATTCTCATTTTTCAAGCACACAATTTTCAATAAAATAATTTTTTACATCACATCAATACTTTTTTTTTTCAACCACACATTTCCCATCATATCACTATTCAAAATCAATTCTTCCTCCAAAAAATGTAAACCAAACAAGCTCTTATATTAATTCTTCATGGGCTAATTGTTTATTAGATCTGATCTGGTATTCACGGAGACAACCATTCTACATACTTGAAACATAGGGGATGATTCTTGTAACAATAATAGCTTGGAGGCAACTTGTTA
The DNA here is from genome assembly GCA_903798355.1 of Fraxinus baroniana. Classification (NCBI taxonomy): domain Eukaryota; kingdom Viridiplantae; phylum Streptophyta; class Magnoliopsida; order Lamiales; family Oleaceae; genus Fraxinus; species Fraxinus baroniana. The sequence goes on along the minus strand of CAIGRO010080862.1, from coordinate 12,379 downwards.
TGATTAAAAGGTCGAAGAACGGTGGACTAGTGGCAAAGAAGTAAATATAAAGAAATTTGTGGTGTCGATGGGTCACTTCTTCGGTTATTTGAACGGGTTATAGTTGATAATGAGATTGTGATAACATTGTGTAAAAGAGTTGGTGATGAGTGGAAAATCAAGTTCTACCGTTGTCTCTAATAAATATACTGACATGCTTATCATGTTGGACTGGACATGATTAGATTGATCTTATCGATTATCATGTCCTCACCTCAATGCACAATAGAATTCTTGTCGTGCAATTTGTTTATCTATCGATTGAAAAACCAGTCAAACCCGACATTCCACCATTGCTCTATGATGTAATCCATAAGATCATGGGAATGATTTCTTTTTTCTAATCATTAAAATCGTCATGGCCGTGGTGGCTCAACTTGCTGTTGAGATCGGCAGTAGCAGAGCCAGTATTGCAGCGGCCGCACAGTTGAGTTTTAAAAAATGGCCGCAGTGAGGTGAAGTGGAGACAATGAGAAGACGAGAAAGAAAGATTGGGGAAGATGAAGTTCAGGTGGGACTTGGACTTTTTTTTTTTTTTTTTAACTGCCCATTAAGTGATTGGAAGTAAAAAAAAACCAGTGGTAGGTAGCCATTAGCCAATCGCCCAAATTCGAAAGTCGAAATCCTATTCTACCTCGAGTCCCGACTCTGACTGGCGATTCCAGATGTTCTCCAACCCGCAGACGCACGCCCCTTATTTCCATTTGCCGGTAATTTTTTGCATTCATCTTAAATTTGTTTTTGTGTTTGTGTTTTGTTTAATTTTGTGAATGTGAAACTTCTGATTTTTTTATTTTTTTATTTTTTACACTGTTACGTAATTCAGTTTCGATTCTCTTAAATTTGTATTTTAGATTAACTAATGTTCAGAAAATGAATCTTTTTATAGTGTTTCGATTTTTCGCATTCAGCTTCTGAATTATTTATTTATTTATTTATTGTGTTTTACAACTTAAGGAAAAAAATATTCTTAATAAAGTTGCTACTCCCTTTACGGATGATAGTGTTTTAGATTAACTAGGTTCAGTTTCTGAATTTGAATTTTGGTTTTGGAATTTTATACGATTTTGTACTTGGGCTATTGCATTTTTTGTGGGTAATTTAGCTCCTGTTTGTTTCTCATTTTTCATCCATAAAAATGTAAAATATGACCGTTATCAATCACATCAAACCATCAATTTTGAATTTCTATCTCTTGTGTGAGGCCCAATAACGGTTATATTTTTCATTCTTATTCTATAATAATGAGAATCAAACGGCCACTTAAAGAGAAAATTGCAGCAGCGGTCCTTAACCTTCAATTTTTGTAGACTTTATCCTAACCTTCAATTGTGCCAATGAAAGTCCATAATATTTCAAAAATATGCAGGTAGAGGTCCAAATGGATGGCTAGTTGACCAAGAAAAGTGGGCTTTGACATTCACCAAACTGAAAGGGATAAAAAGGTAATTTTGCATATTTCCAAATAATAATAATAATAATAATTGTTATGAAACGGATCGCAAAATAATGACAATAATGAAGTAATGAAGAAGAAAACAAGAACACACACAAGAGTTTACGTGGAAACCAAATTCAGGAAAAAACCACAGACATAAGAGAACAATCAACTATAATCAATAGTTTCGTATTTACAATATCAAGATTTCAATAATCTCAATTGAATTTTAAACTCTCAATCTCTCAATATGTTGTTGAATCTCAAGAGAATAATCTATTAATGTTATATTTCACACTTTTTTTGTTAATACAATGTGGTTTATAGAACATTTTATTGGAGTCCAAGATGGAGTAGAAGTCCAAAAAATCAAACAAAATCAGAAATCCTTGTTGAATACGCAGCCGGGCGCGCGCTAAGCAGAAATCGCCCAACAGGGGTCGTGGCGCCGGCAGGTCCCGACTCTCTTTCTTGGCATTGCGTCACCACTCTTTGGCGCCGTGATGCTCGCCTCTTGGGTTTAATGCTCCAAAACATACTTTTATCCATCCAAGAGTTCTTCTTCAAGTCAAACTCCTAATTACTAGAGAGAGGAGATGCAATTCCAGATGATTATATTGTCTTTCTCCAAGAACATGAGGATGTCGTTGGTTTAATGGAGGATGATCCGATCAACTTCCATCAAGTCATGTACAGTTCTAACTCTCAGAAGTAGGTTGATGCCATGAAGGATGAGTGAAGTCTATGGAAGACAATGACGTTTGGGATCTCATCGAGTTGCCTAAAGGTGTGAAGCCCATTGGTTGTAAATGGACATTTAAAACCAAGAGGGATTCAAATGGCAATACAGAAAAATATAAGGCTAGTCTAGTCGTCAAAGGCTTTACTAAAAAAGAAGGCATAGACTACAAAGAGACTTCTTTTCTGGTATCTTCGAAAGACGCTTTTAGAACAATAATGGCACTGGTGGCTCATTTTGATCTGAAGATACATCATATGGGTGTCAAGATTGAGTTTCTCAATGGAGACATTGACGAGACTATTTGCATGGTACAACCAGAAAACTTTGTATCGGGAGATCTAAAGTCTATAGTCTGCAATTTGAAAAAATTCATTTATAGTCTCAAACATGCTTCATGTCAATGGTATCACAAGTTCTATCAAGTCATCACCTCATACGATTTTGAGGCGAATATTGTTGATGACTGTATCTATCACAAGTTCAGTGGGAGTAAATATAATTTCTTGTTATTATATGTCGATGATATTCTGCTCGCTAGTAGAGATATATGCTTACTGCTTGAAACCAAGAAATTTTTGACGAAGAAATTCGAGATGAAAGATCTTGGGGACGCTTCTTTTGTATTAGGTATTCAGATACTGAGAGACCGTTCTCGAGGTATCCTTGAGTTGTCACAAGAGAGCCATATCAATAAGGATTTAAGTAGATTCAACATGAAAGATTGTAAATCAGGAGATCGCTAAAGGAGACAAGTTTAGTCTCTTAAAAGAAAAGAGATGCAGAAGATTCCATATACGTATGTAGTAGGGAGTCTAATGTACGCTCTAGTTTGTACTCGTTCCAATATAGCATTTATAGTGGGAGTTTAGGGCAGATATTTGAGTGATCCAGGTATGCAGCATTGGAAGGCAGCCAAACGCATGATGCGTTATTTGAAGAGAATCAGACAGTATAGAGGTCATTGGGTTCTCTGACTCCGATTTTGCGGGATGCCAAGATAGCAGATGCTCCATATCAGGCTACATCTTTATGTTGGCTAGAGGAGCTATCTCGTGGAAGTCTGCTAGGCAAACTCTCATAGCTTCTTCAACCATGGCTGCGGAGTTCATTACTTGTTATGAGGTATCCAACCATGGGATATGGCTGCGGAACTTTGTCACTGGGCTGCGAGTGGTAAATGGCATTAACAAGCCATTAAAGATTTACCGTGACAATAACTCGATAATGCTTTACTCCAACAAAAACATGAGCTCGATGAAGTCGAAGTTTATCGACATCAAGTTTCTAGTTGTTAAAGAGAGAGTTCAGAATAAACAAATTTCCATTGAACATATAGGTGTAGATTCCATGCTAGCGAACCCATTAACCAAGGGATTAATGCCTAAGGTCTTACATGAGCATACTATTCACATGAGCGTTATTTATGAGGATGCTTTGGTCTAGTGGGAGTCATTTTTTATGTACTATATGTTTGCTCTAGACATTGGATTGTTTGATTTTCTGCAGAATAAAATTGATGGTTCGTGATTCTGTTTTTGACCTTGCTTGTGTTTTTTATGTGCAATGTTTGCATTGCATTAATGATTTTGGAATGATCTCACTGAAGAATAAAGAAGGACCAGTTGGAAATAGGCATGTCTGATATCACATTTCATGTAATTTTCATGCTACTCATCCATATTTGATCTATGTCATTAAGTGTATTAGCATGGTGATCATTGTGGTTTAATCACAACTCTATTGTGATAAAAGTCGCGGTGGTTCTATTATTAATATATAAGATGTACTAGATTGTTTAAAGAGAAGTCTAAGGATAAATAGCATATAGATGCACGCTTGAAGAATATGTAATATAATTTTAGGAATAATATTTAGCCGAGTGGGAGATTGTGAGGAAAACAACGATTTTCTAAATTATTTAGGAGGTTAGGAAAATCAACGATTTTTCTATTTAATGACATTCCTAAATATTTAGGAGGTTAGGAACAATAGTTTTTTTCTATTTAATGGCAACATATTTAATTCACTTATATTAGCTATTTAATAAATATAGGCTAATTGAGTAGATACTAATATTGTTATAATTAGGGGATTATGAAAACTCGAATTGAGTAAGATATAAAGAGCTTTTTGGTTATGATCCCCAACACACCAAATCATACATAGTTTTCCTTCTCCCCATTTGGAAGAGAGACGGGTCCCATTGAGGAAATAAGACGATTTGGTTGAGGAAGATCACAAACCACACCTCTTCGTTCGTATTTATCAGTACGTGATCGATTGTCGTAGTAATTCTGCAACAGTTAACAATCGTTCATAATAGATCTATGTATATAACCCGAATCCGTAAATCCTAATATTCTGGTATGATGTAGATCCTAGGCTTTTGGTTATTTTAATCTAGGGGTGCATGTTTGCATCTAGATTTAATTTCGGTTTTAGATATGATTTATATTTTTAACAATAATAGGTCAAGTAATGGATCGCGCCCGTTGGGTGGTCTTGGTCCTTCTTTGTAACTTGGGTTACAGTGAGTGCATTTGTATGTAGGTTTGTCTGAACTGTTGGAATTCTTCGAATTTGTGGCTTTGGGCCGATTTTGGGACGTCTGACTGGGTCGATGGCGTGAAATCATAGCAGAAGCTCCAGGTATCTCAATGTCCTCATTCAAAGTAGTAGATCGTATGGCCTCATGACGAACTAAGGAATAACACTCTTCCAGACTTAGGAGTGGCTTACGACGTAGAATTTCTCGCCGAAGTTGATCAAAACTTTTATCTAATCCAGCAAGAAATATGTGTACTCGGGTTCGCACAATGGATTGCCGGCATGCTTTAACATCATCATGATCTTTCATGACCACTTTATCACGATGATCAAGTTCCTGAAATATTCCTGTTAACTCTCCATAGTACACTGAGAGTGATTTGGCACCTTGTTTGGCTGAGAAAGCTTTCTGATGCAAAGAGTAGACATGTATCTCATCATTTCCATCATAAAAGGCTTTGGATAGAGCATTCCAAATTTCACGGGTAGTGGGTATATGAAGATTGCGCTTCATGATGTCAGGAGTCATGGACATTAGAAGCCATCGTTTCACCTTCTGATTTTCAGCATACCATTTTTCACACCCTTTATCGGACTCAGCAGGTAGAGCGGATTTGCCCATGATGTAGGAAATCTTTTCTCGTTCAGCAATATGCATTTCCAGCAATTGAGACCACTCATCGTAATTTGTTTCGGTAAGTTGGATGCCTGAATTAAAGGCACCCTCAGATTGAACAAGAATTGGGACGGACTTCGTTCCAACGGATTCAATGTTTTCACTCATTTTTTTTATTTAATAATTTTACAAGTAGATTTAATAGGCAAAAACAGGTCAAATGAACAATTACCACACTCGGAAGTAAGAAAGGAGAATATAAAATCAACTTGCTGCAGTGGTGGACGACGGCAGCGGTTGGAGTGGGCGCGACTTCGAGCGGAAGCAGGTGAATCTTTGACAGCATAGAGGCGGCTACTTTGAGGTTTGGGGTTTGTTTCCCTTCTTGATTTGGTTGGTATTTGTTTGAAATCTAGGTTTGATTTCAGTTTGTGGGTATTTTTTTGGTTTTGGAAGTTAGAATTTTAGGATGAATTTCTGGCTTGGGGTGCAAAGATTTTCAGAACCTTGTTCGGCTCTGATACCATGAAAACCAATATGATAAATTAGTGTATTTCTTCACTTTTAGGCTGGTGAAAGTACAAAGTATAAATAGAGTTAGAATCCCTAATTAGTTCCTTAGAATTTGGCCTACAATCTTCTATATAAGGAAATAACATCAATTGGCTATCTTTACAAAATCATTGATAATCTCAACATTTTCACCAGTGTTATCTCAGAATAGTTCAGTTAGGTGAAGAATGATTTAACATTTTCATTGTTTGGATCTGAATTGCGTGTGTGTGTTTTTTTTCTTTTTTCTTTTTTGCTCTAAAGAGGAATTTAATTAAGGGATATCTAAAGCTTTCAAGCAATGCAATGAACGTGGTTAGACTAGCATTAATCAATTTTTTAAAAATATTATCAACATCTTATTTTAACCAAAATCTTTACATTTTCATATCAAGTTCTCCATTGATTTTTTGGCACTTGGCTCACAACGACAATTTCTTCGCTCTCGGTTTTGACAGTCTTTTGAATGAATAACTTGTCGATTCTTCTTTTAAGGGTCATTCTGAAATCACACCCTAATATGTAGTAAGATACATGAAAGTACTCTGGTTCAAATGTCCAAATAGTTCTAATTCGTGTTTATTTCATTCATTTGGTAGTTTAGATAAGACGACGATTGCCTATCAGCAATTATAGAAATAATAGATGAATAAGCAAATAGTACTTGCAAATTCCATTTAATACGGCATATGTAAATAAAAGGTGATATGATTGAGTGTAACCTGCAGCCAAACAAGGGCTAGCACGATTAGCTTAGCTTATGGGTTAAAAAAAAACACTACGAAATATGTAAATAAGAAGTGATTGGATCAATTGTAACCTGTAGCCAAATTAGAGCTAGCACGATTAGCTTAGCTTATTGGTAAAAAAAATAAACCGATCATACACCTAATGCATTATTGGCACTTTTCGTGCCGAATACTCTTGCACATAACTTTTAGTAGTGAAAGTAAAAGTAAATATTCCTTTCTTATTAAGAATAAATTCCTCATTATGAAGAATGAATATTCCAAGTTATTAAGAATAAATTTCATTGTGTAGATTTGCATTAGATTCGAATGTTAGGCTTCGAGTTGTGAATCTTTTATAGTCGAATTATTAATATATAATTAATGGTATGAGTTGATAGCACATTGAGTACTCAGATTCTGCATAAAAGGGAAAAATTTCATTATTTACAATTAAGTTACTAAAATATATTTTGCCTCAATTGAGTAACTAAATTTCGATTTAGTTTCAACTCGTTGACATAATCACCACGTGCCATACCAATTTACCACTGTGCCAAGTTATAAACCTATTGAAATCAAAACATAACCCTCATTTTACCATTTTTTTTCATTTCTAGGGTGCCACGTGGTATGGAAGATTAGTTATGGTATGGCTTCAACTAAGCAATTTTCGTCAATTTGGATGATGATATGTGATAAATTGTAACAACGCCATAAAATTTAAAACTAAATTGAAGTTCAATTCTTGATAATTGTCCGAGGCTGCACGTGACTGTACATGTTAAAGAATAAATTTAATAAAGAATAAATGTTTCCTCTTTAATCGTTTGAACTTTTGGTTCAAAAATAATTAAAGATATGCTCCTCCAATTTTGTGCAACTGCAATCAAATTTTCACAATTGAAGGTCAAAACATTCCTCTACAAATAAAGTAACAAAGATAAATTGCACAACCAAACAAGAAAAGAAGTATCATTAGAAGCATTATAAAATCACATCAGCTTTGCAGGAAAAGAAAATTTCTTGCTATTTGATTGACAATTCTTTTTTTACTTTGTAACTTTCGCGAATTCGGTAACTAGCTAGCTAGATAATAATCGACCTTCTTTGATGTCTGGATTATCGTTGCATCGAGAGAGTGTAAGGGAGGAAGAATGGAGTTGGCTAGCTCTTCATTCAATTTAGGAAGTGGAGGCATCTTCTTCATTGTTGGAGTCATGTTGTCCAAGCTGCAAATTTCATAATAAAAATATGGATATGAAATTGATAATGGAAATAAAAGCACAATTTTGAAAAATAAGGAGAACTCCGATGAATGGGAGCGTTAAGTTTCTGATGAAAAAGAACGCCAACACTGTAGGCTGATATGAATCAGTAAGTGATAATTTATCTCCCAAAAAGAGAAATTTATGAAATGAAAAGGTGAAAATGCACGAAAACAGCATCAAGGCGAGGTTTGCGACATACTTGTTCAAGATTTTGAAGAGGTTTTCTCGAGCTTTACTCAGCAGACGGAGGTTCTCATGTAACTGAAAAATAAAGGGCAGAGAGAGTGCATCAGTTTACGTATCTCAAAAAAGCTTATCTGCAGCAACAAGCTGAAATTAGATCCTTGAAATGTTTGATAATCGAAAATATATATCATGAAAGAAAAAAGATAAGGTAGAAGTTTCGACTAAACCCTCAACTCCGAGAACAATAATAAACAAGAAAAGAAGTTACATTCGAACAAGAACACGCAGATTTATAGTGGTTCATCTTTAATTATGTCCACTCGCCGCTGCAGATTTTACAATATATTCAAGTATTACAATGGAAAATCTCAAACCTCTCTGATTTTCAGAACAACAACGCTACCGCTCCTCTTCCATTTTTTAAGGTTGGAAACTCGGGAACTTATTGCAAACACAGGGATACCCAATATATCCCTATAATAAGAAAAAGGATGATCCGCAATCTATGGGATCAGAAAACAACATAATTAGGCTCTACACAATCCAACATTCAAGACCGACAAATATCTAATGCTAATGGTTTATACTTAATTATCTAGGAAGACCATATGACCTGAAAACATAGAATTGTTTTCTATACTGTTACCCCCATGTAAATGTAAATCCAACCACTATGCACAAATCTGAGCATTAATGTATAAATTTGTTTTACGCCCGAAGATGGGCATCAGCCAAATCTCAACAAAAGGAAACGAACTAGCTCAGGTTTCTGAAGTCTGGAACAATTATTTAATATAAAATGAAAATACAAATTCTTCACCTGATGGGTGTTCAAATTAGCAGATATCTTTTCGAAGGCCCAACTGTTCTGCTGAAGAAGCTCCCGAGTCACACCATCGATGCCTACAAAGAGAGAAAGTCAGTTTTAAGCAAGCATAAATCACGTGATTCGAAAAAAAAAAATTGGGAAGCCTATGAATTGAATAGCTTCTTAACTATCATAACTACTGCAAAGATGTCATATGGAAAATCTTTAAAGGCACATATATAAAGTATAGGATGAAGCATTTACAAACCGAGTTCACTTCAGCAAGCATAAACGAGGACTATATTGGTAAAAGTTGGTTTAGTTATATTCAAAATCAAATTCTAGAATCAAATTATAGGTCACAAACGAAACTATAATAGACAAATCATGCCAATAACTGAAGAAAAACTGTCATCAATGCTTATCAGTGCCCATATAGAAGAGTGATTTTGTACGACGTTCATAGCTCTTTCAATTTGATGTTATCAATAAAGTTTAATCAACTATTTTCCACCCCGAGCTTCTAAGACTCACTTACCAACGGTCACTCTATACCCAAAAAATAATTATCCAAGAAAATAAATCGTATTACACAAAAATATCAAATCAACTATTTTTTAGAGTAACTATAGCAGGCATGAAGGTAAAACTAGTAAAATAAACCAAACTGATTCCTATAGGAGCTTCAGTGTTGATATATTTGCAGGATTGACAGCTTATCAAGTATTTGTGCATGTAGAATTCTCGTAAATTCATGTTTTTAACTTAGTACAGATCACTGATATATGCATATAAACCATGCAAATCATATCTACTTGTTTTAATTTGCCACTACTGAATTTCCCCCCAAAAAATGACTCAAAATTGGCTGGCACAGCATTCAATTTTCTCCGCCTCGAGACTGATATTTCTCTGTTCTTATAACTATCCTTCTGTAACAATTTCTATGATATCCACCCCTCAAATTCTAGGATCCCGTAATTTTAAAAATCATCCAACATTCTGAGAAGCATTTATCATTAAATTAATTTTTATAGTTTCACTAAAACTAATACCATTTTATTAATGCTTTCACACATAGTTTCCATTTACACCAATTGAAATTTCTTTAATTTATATTTAACGAGCTAAATCCGCAATAAGGATGACAGTTTAAGTAACACTCTTATGAGTTTTATATGTTACGGACTTTATACACAATGAAGAATAATGAAGTCATGTTGCCTGAGAGTTCCACACACTCTTCCACGTCCATTGAATGGACCAAAATAAACATATAGAAGAAAAACCAACTTTAAGGTGCTACAAGTATTTCAAATCACACGTTAACATGAAGCAACTATGTCTAAAGTAATTTCCAGTATATAAAAAGAACTTTACTTAGCAGATAGGAATAAGAGGTACTGTTCAATTAGCAAATGTACACACAAAATACTCCAACCTCGAAAGAATAATATCTCACTGCTAATTTCTCCTGTATAACAAGTGTGCAGAACAGCTCAAGATACTCGAATTATATAGTGAAGGAAATAAATCAGAACTCAGCAAGAAGAAAGGAAACTGCGTGCAAGCATAGATGTTTACGCGTAAAAATTAGTTCATCAAGAAATTTGAGTCCATTCAGATAATATTTCATATCAAAAAAAAAAAAAATATTTCTTTATTATTGGCCAAATCAAAAAACTAGATGTATCAGAAGATTTGTCCCAACCATTATACGAGATGCTATCACCATTGTTATTGTTAATCATTCCTGAAGCATGAAGTAAACTCGGCTGGGCCCCCAAACGAGATGGCTTTGCTAGAGGATCAACAAACTTTTCCTGAGAACGCTTGGAGTCAACATAAGTATATGTTTGATATACAACATTGAAATATTTGAATCAGTAATAAATTTTTAAGATCAACAATCTGAATGAAACATGTTATTCAATTCCTATAAAGTCAATTATTCAAAAGTCCACCTACAAACAAATCTTTATGCCGTTTGATCTACGAAATAGGTGGCTTTTCCTGCTTGAATTGGAAGGAAGGGCACTGCTATCCAATTATTTTAAATATGCACGAATACTGCTCAATTCGAGTCTGCAATAGCAGTTGGTTTAAATATGTTCGTTAGTAATGAATTTTAGAGCCCTTGAGTTTTAGCTTAAAAATCGACATAAATTTGGACCCACATCTCTTGCCATTAAGACAAGCATCTTACTGTTTAGGCACATTTATGTTCGTTTTCTTTTTATGAATTGTTTGTTCAATAACTTTTTATTCATCTTTTCCATTAAAAATGTTATTCTTTAGAATATGGTTGGAGCTTGAGATTTGATTTTGATTCTTCATCCAAATCTGAAAAATTCAACTTATAACTTACAGATTATTATTCTTTAAGTTACTTTACAGAATATCGAGTGTTTTTGGATACAAATCTTTATTCATAATAAAAAAAACACACAAAAACTACACTCACATTGCACAACCATCCACACAAAAGACAGAAAATGTAAGCATATTAATTCTAGAATTGAACATAAGATAGAATAATTTTTTAACTATTTACCTTTTTATCTTTACTTTTCCTTGTGGCATTAAGATCCTCCTTCCTTCTCTTGCTATTTTCTTTCTTCTGCAGTTAATTGCATAAAATAATTAAACTGTAAAACTTATTGTGTCGATCGATAAACAGCTCATAAAACTGAAAACATCAAATGATAAAACGCCCCATATCCCCGCATCACAAGTAAGCTTAGTTCAACTGTGCAGAAATTAAATAGTACGACAAATGCACGGTTATGCTGCTTTTGGCAGACGAATAATGCAAATGTGGTTGAATACAGATCGAAAAAATCAAGACAATTTAACATGGCGGATAATGATAAGGAAACTCACGGTCATCCATCGGTAGCGTAATGCCACATCACGGACTGTCTTATTTTTCAGCTGCACTGCAATCTTTGCATAGCGGATAATGTTCGACTCAGAAGCATATCTGCAGTGTGTTACACAGTTGCTGTATCAGATGGGTGATACGCTCGTCATGCATAAAACTAAACACGAGCATTATATAAATCAACCCAGAATGAAAGATAGCAAAGAGGTTATCAATGTTGAGTGATTACTAGTAAAACATATTAGAATCATGCTGATATGAATACTCCCGGTGGATTATGAGTTTGATGAGGTCATTTACAAAGAATTCGATCGACTAAATGTGGTAACTTAGGTGGAATAATGGGATATGACGGTATAATTCTCATGAAAATTGAACGTCATATCTCATTATTCCACTTAAATTGCCACATCACTTTTGTTTGATCATTGTAATGATAAATAGTATTACTTTAACTAATTGCTAAACAGTTAAGAACGTGTAAAGCCAAAATTTTATATCCTGACCTGAGTTTCATTTCCACCATAATTCGAAACATCTCTTCCCCCAACCCAACCCAACCCAACCC
>CAIGRO010080854.1:0-13761 GCA_903798355.1 Fraxinus baroniana | reverse complement strand
TTTTTTTTTTTTTTTTTCAAACTTCTTTTCTAAGTGAAACTGTATGAGCTTTCTGTCCCCCTACCATGTCTCCATATGTCATCCCCCTGCTCTTGATTTCAAATTCCTCAAGTATGCATGTTTGGCCCTGCTTAAAAGATACAAAGACGCGACTTCTTTTGACTTTTAAGCAAAGCCAAACATGCTATGATTATCGTCATCCTTCAAACGAATGTTTCGATGGACGATAGAGATCATAAGGAGCCCACAAATGATCAACATTGCAAGGTTTTCTCGAGTCGAGCCTCAACCATGGCTTCCCTTTGCCACTCCAATGGAGTAGGCTAATTGGGCCTGGATGCAAACTTCTACATTTTCCTTCAATGTTATCTCCCCCCAATCCATGCTGATTCCATCTATGATGAACTGGCTCTATATTACCAGCAAGTACAAGCAAAAATGGTGGCAATGAACCCAACTGATATATCCTTTTTTGCTTCTGCACAACCATCCAATACTCAACTTTTCGCGTATATTTCCCCTGTCTCCACTTATCCATGTCCACGATCATCACACCGGTATTGAAATAGCATGGTTTACGCCCTTCAAACGCTCTTGACAAGACGGGGTCGGACCAAAAGGCGTCGGTGAAATAATTAGTAAAATTTGCATGACAATACTCTGGTGCAGCCAATACTCTGTCATTCAAATCAACACCCCATAATTTCACAATATCATCCACCATAACAAGATCTGAATCAAGATAAATCAAGCGCTTAATATCGACCGGCAATATGTCTGCTAGATAAATTCTTGCATAGTTCAAAGGTTGATCTAAAGCTTGGCGAATTGACTTCGATATTAAACCGAGCACCCTTCTTGAATCAAAACGATACGCGTTGAAGTTGAGATAAGGGAAAGTCGATTTGATGCTCGAAAAAACCTCGGATTCATTTCTCTCATAAAGAAAGTGGAATACAACATTTTCAGGGCAAGTAGAATGCTGCAAGATTGATAAAACAGCAGCCATTGTGCCTCTCAAATAACTTGCATCAAGTGTCATTGCAACATGAATGTGGTCTATGGAGGGAGATCCGCAAGTCTCACCATTTCGAAATGCCGGGGCCTCTCGGAACACGGGGACATCGACCACGGTGGTGGACGGCTTTCGAAAGCGGAGGCTGGTGGCGGTGGCGGCCGAGGGCGGCTGAAGGGTGGTGGTGAGGAAGAGAGACAGGAGGCCAAGAAATGGAACAGAAGAAAAGCTCCAGAAGAAGGCCATCCTGGCTCAACGAAATTATTTACAATGAGAAAAATAAGGGAAAAAAACAGCAGCAGCCATTGGAGGAGGAGAGGTTGCAAATTACTGGACAAAGATTGGGGAAATTGTGGGGAAGAGAAAAAACCTCGGACCATTTCCTTATTAAGGAACACAACACCATGCATTAATGCAAATATTCTAAATGAAGTATATATATTCACAAATAGAAAATTACAAATGTTTTAAGGAAATTTTGTCTATTACATGACAAGAAGTATTTAATAGGATATAGGAAAATCAAAACGGACCCATTTTTTGGGACTGAAAGTTTTTTTGTCTCTCTAGATTTATGACTTGCCTCTTTTTCTCTAATAATGAATTTATCGATACCCCATTTTTCGGGAGTATTTACTTATACAAACGTAACTTCATAATCGGTATGTACTAACAAGAATTCTTATCATGCGTTAATAATAAAGGGTACCAACAAGCTTCGATACTTTAATGTTATGTTCAAAATCTCAAAGAATGATTCATGCTTTTAAGTATAAGCTACAAGCGATCTTCAATATTTTAGTATTACGTTTAGAACATCGAAAAATAATTTGAAACTTACATTTGGAGTGATTGTCAAGTTTACAAAAGTATTATTGACTTTTATTAATAAGAAATTATTTATTCAAAAACTTACTTATTTACTTTATATTAGTTATTTTGACAAATATAATTTTTAAAATTATTTTTTATAACAAAATTCAAATTTTCAATTTCCTAAAAAAATATTTGAGAGGCTTATGTCGGAAATCAATTAGTTTTGTTAGTCAATTGAAAAGAATATTGTTAGAGAGTGAGGTCTGGATCGAGGTGGGGATGACAAAGAGCACGGGGCGTCACACCATTCTGAATTGGACTAATGGCTTGAGTAATACGTTCGTCTTTGTGCTAAGGTGATTTTAAACACTTTCGTACTTTCTTAAAATAACCTAACTAGACTTGAGTAATACGTTCGTCTTTGTGCTAAGGTGGTTCAAATAGGTGCTTAATCTAAATTAACCATATATTTTATGGTCCACAAATTTTCAAACACGTATTTCAATAAATTTTGCCCCCGTTTGGTACACATTAAAATTTTCATTTTCATTCTTCTACTTATTTTCAACTACATATTCTTCAATAAAATAATAGTTCCCATTACATCAGTAATTTTTCCTTATTTTTNATGCTGAGTTTGTAAGAGAGGCCATAACTCTGATTCTGCATTCCTCACATTGTTTTGGCCTCTGCATAGTGATATTATAACCAAACAATGATTCAACTTCAAATTTGACTTGAAATTTCTAACAAGGAAAACATTGCACTTGATACATAATCTTGGAAAGGCTTTGGAATGCTATAGTTGTGATTGTGAATTTTATTTCCTGACCATTCATCAATGCTTGAAATTTATTAAGCCCCTGTTTGAAACCCATTTTGGGTTGAAAAGAAATTTTAGAATAGTGATTGATGTAAGAATGTGTGGTGGAAAAGTGATGAAAAGTTTTTGATTTGTGTATAATATTATTTTATTTGAAGAATGTATGGTTGAAATGAAGAATGAAAATGAAAATGTGAATAAGAATAAGAAATTTATGGGTGTTAAATAGGGGTTTAATATAAAAATTTAATTTTAGTCCCTGAAACAATTCTCTCTCTAAAAAAAATTTAATTTAAATTAAAGTCAACAATCAATTTTAACCAAATATTTTATCGTCCCACAAATTTTCAACCATATATTTCAATAAATTTTTATCTCAATAAAAACTCTGATTTAAGCCCTCTCTCTAAAACCCTAACATTTAGAAATAAAAAGAATCAGAATTTCAAAAACCCCTCTCTCCCTCTTTGTTTCTGAAACGGTCTGGATTCCGACATAAGCAGGTACTCCAATGAGTTTATACTGTGTTTCATGTTTGCTATTCGCTTCTTAAATTATGTTTTTCATTACAGTTGGTTTTTTCTAGCATACTTATGAAGGGTGGATTAACACAACGTTTACCATAACAATTTCATTCAATATATTGACAATGAAAATAAGGGTGTTCGTGAATGAATTGGACGGCACTTCTTGTTTGTTTAGTAAACGATTTTGTCCGTTTCTATCTTAATGATTTTTTATTTTATTTTATTTGAAGAATTGAATTGGAAAAATAGTATTTAGGGTTTAAAAAGATTTTCTAATTCAAATCGGTTATGATCTTATATAGTTTCTGGAACAAAATTAGAAGAATAAATTAGAAATTTTAGTATGCAGTTAATTGGTGATTGTTCCTTTATTGTTTTAAATCTGTTCTCACTAAATGCCTTGGGCATTTTACAAACTGTGGCAAATTCTCAATTACAAATTTGAGATTCTGTGGCACCAAAGAGGGGTTATGTCTGCCCTATGAATGTGGTTATTTATTGATATTTACTTTTGTGCATGTAGAATCTTTGAATTTGCGGTCACAATTTTATTTAGTTATTATTTTCTTTGATGCTACTTTTGGGATTAGCAATCATAAATAGAATGATGGGGAGGGCCTAATATACACAACTTTATAGTTCTGTGACATTTCCTTTGCATTCTACCTGATTGGTTTCTCAAAACTGGCAAATATGGACTGTGAAACGGTTTCAGACAGACTGGTCCTCACCCTCTCTGGACCGTGTTCCTTCTGATCATTGGCACCACCTCCACTTATCATAGAGCTTTATATTTTTAGTGCCTGTTTGAGTCCCATTTTTGGCTAAGAATGTATTTTGGAATAGTAGATGGATGTAGAATGTGTGGCTAAAAAATAAGAAAAAGATTTGGGTTTGTGTGTAATATTGTTTTATTGAAAAATGTGTGGTTGAAAAGAAGAGAGAAAAAAATGTATTTTGAAGTAATGGAGATCAAACAAGGGCTTAATCTTAACATGTGTTAGTTACTTATTTTCCCAGTTCCCAGTTTTATGTGGCATAAGTAGAAAGTTATATTAAAAGCAAGGTAGCAAACAAATCGTTAATTAGAAAAACGTCAAAAGCTTGGTATGCTCGAACAATTATTGTTCTTTAAGCGATGCTATTCTTGCTAATAATTGGAGTAATGGGCGAGATAGGAAAAGGATTGCATAATTCATAGTTGGGGTTTTATTAGAGTTTATTGATTCAAATACTCTCTTTTCCATACAAACAGTGAGCAATGAGAGGCTTGCAATTGTCATTGAACAAAACCCAGAAACTGAGACTAGAGAGAGCATTAGAGCAGTTGGAATCTCTTTCATCCAAATCCAACTCTGATGCCTCCGTCACCGTCGCTGACAACATTTCTGTCGACTGCGAAGATGCCATTCTGAAGTACGCTCACAAATGCACACAAAGTCGTTTCCTTTTTCTTTTTCTAATATTTATGTAGAAAGTTGAATTTTAGTGAACCTTAATTTTGATCTTTTGGATTTAAGGGGACATGGGACAACGGAGTTGGATGGGCGTGTGGTGGCGACACTGTGTGGAGTTGTGGAGCGCGTGAATAAGCTCGTCTATGTGAGGGCTTTGAGGGCCAGGTTTTTATTTTATTTTTTTCATATTATAGCTAATTATCAGTTTATTAATTTTGTGAAATTAATTTATTTTCTGGAAATTGAAATTTATTTTGTGTTATAGGTACAAGCCTGATATTGGCGATATCATAGTTGGCCGAGTTATTGAGGTGAAAGAAGAACCATAATTTTTAATCTATTACTCTACCCAATGCAAAGAAATCTATCTTGTTTCCTGAAATGTGAAAAAGAACATTGAGGGTCCTTATCATCTTCCCATTTCGCATTTCTCTATCTATTTCTATTTTGCCTTTTCCATTTGTTCTAGTTCTTTAATGTTAAGCCTTAACATAATTGCTGAAGTTGCATTGGCGTTATGCGTATATTCATATAGCAATAAAGTTTGCAAGACGTGTACTTTTCACCATCTTTTTTTCAGCCAAAGTTTTATCTTTATTTGCGAAGTTTAGATCTTGGGTTTTTCTCTTTGTGTTAAGGTTGCTCCAAAGCGCTGGCGATTGGAGATCAACTTCAGCCAGGATGCAGTTTTGATGCTTTCTTCCATGAACTTACCCGATGGCATCCAGGTATCTGTCAAAAACCTTTCGATTTTAACTGTTGTGGCCAACCTGTGAAGAACTATTAGAACTAGTAAGTAGACTATATGGTATTCTGTGAAAGTGTAGTTACTACCTAACTTAGCTTCCCATGATGAGTTTCCAAGTTAGAAATTGAGAGTAGATGGATCTTCACCTCCTGTTTAGCCAATGTTACTTTCAATTTTTATTTTGGAGCAAGAACATGGTTGTGTGATTTCCACATATGAAATTTGCTCAACAGATTAAGCTCATTTAGTATCTTAATGGTTTCTCTCTTGTTACTTTTAGGTCATAGTTTGGACAATGGATGTATAATACTGATGATCCTGGGAATGTAGAATCCAGGCTAGCACCTGGATTAGGGAAATTCAGTTGTAAGACCTACTAATGCTGGGGTTACGGTTGAATTATTTGGTAGATGTTGTGACGATGGGAATTGCAGATCCTACTATGAGAACCTTTTTGTGTACACTCACTCCACTATTCTAATGGTTGATCATTGAACTAAAGTTGTTCTTACTATTATTGTGCTATGACTTTGAATGCAATCTTGTTTAATACATGTGGGATTGCTTGCTTGCATATCTCCTACTTGAAATTCATTGTCACTAGGTTCATATATTGAGGTTGGATAAAATAAGATGAATGTTCTAACTTGATTCGTGCTCTAATTAATCCCTCTGTTTTCCAGAGGCGACGAACTGCAATTGATGAGCTTAACATGCGCAGTATATTTGAAGAAAATGATGTCATCTGTGTAAGCTAGCTTTCTCTTCTAATTTGTTAACCATTCTGGTTGCAGTCCATCCCCTTTTGGTTGGTCAATAGAGAGTTTTTATGGTTTATTATGCTCTTAATGCATGCAGTCCCTTTAGGTGGACTGGCTCAGTTCGCCCTTTCTCATTCATACAATATACCATAATTTTCTATTTTCTTACTGTAGTATATAATTGTCTGACTTGTTCCAAAAGGGGGGCAAAGGAAAGAACATTGCTAATAGAGAATGTATTGATTCAGGCTGAAGTACGTGGTTTCCAGCACGATGGTTGTCTACACCTGCAAGCAAGAAGCCAGAAGTATGGAAAGGTGTGTGTATGTCATTTCATTTATAAAATATATGCTCTTAAATCTTGTAGGATCTATTACGTTTGAGAAGCAAGAGAAGGGATGTCGTGTACTCTGTAAGAGCATATGCATTGTCAAGAAATTTGCTCATGAATTTATTTATATGGTTGCTAGAGAGAGGGTGTGGGTTGCTGACACTTCTCTGAGTGTAAAATTATTTGATCTTTATTGAATCTAACTAGTCCCATTAACTCTACCACAAGCAGTTTGGGGCTAATCGACAACACTTCTTTCTCTTTTAACAGCTTGAAAGGGGTCAATTGCTTACAATTCCCCCGTATCTGGTGAAGAAGCGCAAGCAGCATTTCCACCATTTAGAGCAATATGGCATTGACTTGATTCTTGGTTGTAATGGCTATGTTTGGGTTGGTGAACATGTTGAAGTGAAAGATCCCATGTTAGTAGAGGACCATTCAAACAAATCTGAGCAACAAAATGCAGATTCAGAAAATTCAATGAGCGCTGATGAAGTTGAGACTTGTACTCCACTTGAAACTAGGCAAAACATATGCAGGACTGCAAATGCCATCCGAGTACTTTCTACCTTAGGCTTACTGATTACTGTGGAAGTAATCACGGCAATAGTAAACCTGAGCACGTCTTTGAGTCTGGATATACACGAGATGCTGGGACCAGAGTTTTATGTATTAGTTGCTGAGAAAGAAGCTGAACGTCGAAGATCATTAGGAAAAAAGAGATGATCATGTGATTTAATTTACTTCACAAGGTTTATACTCTTCTATGGTCTACTTCTAAGTATCACTAGAAGTTTTATCGTGTGTACTATTATTACAAGAATTTGTTTATTTGGCAAAATATATTTCAAATTGTTTACCTAAATTCATTAGCTTCATTTTTCCCGTTTCTGGTTCTTTTTCATAAAGTAGGGGGGCAATGTGAACATATTAACTTGTTTAAGGATCTTAACAATTCGCTAAATGATTACTTATTAAAACGGTTGCGTTACATGACATCACAATTTACAGATTTATTTATCAA
Source organism: Fraxinus baroniana (assembly GCA_903798355.1). NCBI lineage: Eukaryota > Viridiplantae > Streptophyta > Magnoliopsida > Lamiales > Oleaceae > Fraxinus > Fraxinus baroniana. The sequence continues at coordinate 6,259 of CAIGRO010080854.1, read as the reverse complement.
CATATAATGTGTCAAAATTTCATTGGGTCAATTATATGTATTTCACTTTCTTTTTGACATTTTATCAATCTATAAAAAATTATGCAAATGGTGATGTACATCAAACATTTTTTTTGTTAAAAATATGGCTTTTTGCTCTATAATTAACAGGCGTAAAACAATACAAATTCTATTATTTTGTAGTTTATATTATTTTTGGAGCAATTATAATCCATATAAAGGTCAAACCCGTGCATAATTAAAAATGTAGTTTGCCTTTTCTTTTTTCTTTTTAAATTTTGAAAGAATTAAGGTAAAAAGAGATTGGGAAAAGTCAAAAGTGTGTTATTTTTATTCTACTCATCTTGGCATTTGAGTTGGTAAGGATGCGAATTTGTCACCTTCTTGTTTAATATGAAAAATGCACAAGAGGTCCATAACCTATGCACTGTAGACAATTAGGTCCTCAACCTGTTAAACTGAGTATTTGGGCCTCCAACCTATTGCCTTTAGAGCATTACAGCCCTTGATGTATGAAACTGTCTACTTGATTTAAAAAAAGTCAAATTTATGCCTCATGCTAATATATATATATATATAAATGAAATCCTATTTTATCTTGAAAACAGTTATTGAAGATAGAGGGAGCACAAGCATCTTGTTAGGATATAGAGCAAGATTTTAAAAGTAATCTACTTTTATTTCTTTATTCTTTTTATAAAACAATTTGTGTATGTTTTTTAAGAATGATCGAATTTTTGATAGAGAAGTTGTCCTGACAAAACCATATTCGTGTAATGTCAGCATGAACATCTCCCTTTCAAAAAGTTGCATGACGAATAGTTTCAAAAACCCAAACATTGTACATAACAAGCGATTGGACAGTACAAAGGAAATGATCTTTGATCTAGTGAGTAAGGTAATACTCATGCAAAAGCGTATAAAACTATGCACAATGTACAACGTCATGCTCATGTATGAACCAAGCCCTTTAGAACTTATGGAGTATGATAAACATAACTGGACAATAAATAGAACTTTATTTCTTTTCATCATGGTTATCTAATTCACCTTACTACGAGGTACCAAAGGATATTTTGTTCTTAAAATCCTCCACACATGAACGACATCATGTAGAAAAGATCAAAATTCAGCCTTTCAAGGTAAAATCTCATTCTTTTTTCTTCCTTAATATTGTCCATTTCTATCCAATTTACCTTACTATGAAGCACCATGAAGATATGTTGCGCCTCGCGTATTTCTGTACATTTACAGCCTCAAATAGGGACGATCATAAATCACCCATTAAAGGTTAAAGCTCATCTTTCACTGGTGGTGCCTCGTAACACTTTTCATCCCAATAATAAGGAAACTTCAATTTGGCTGCGGTGTGTGGCACGAGCCAATCATCATATATGAACCTGAAACCAACAATTCGGAAGCACCAAGTGAGGTTTATGCAGAAAATGTAAAAGCTCCCGAAAGGAATAGATTCTATCTAATTCTTATTTTCCCAGCAAAGAACATAATCCCCAATCCATTGCAGTTAGTTGGCGCAGTATATGTCAACATTGCCTGCATGATATGAAATTTCTTGGTGGACTTATAGTATTTGAACTTGGGTCAGCATTATAGGCTCGGTTTAAGGCGTTAACTAAGTTACAAATAACAACTTATTTAAACTGAAATGCATGTAATAATCTAGGAATAAACAACTTACACTTTCACTGGTGGCCGTGATATGATCACTAACACCTGTAGATCCTCACTTTCATTAGTATTCCAGACCTGCAATAGGAACAGTAGACAGACACAGTCAACGATGCTCCAAATGATTAAGAAACGCACTGCCCAAATTTTCATTGAGAAAACAAAATATATATATATATATATAATTCTGCTAAGATGTTCAACATATATTGAAGTACATTTAAAATTATTAAAAAAGATGCTCGTATGTGCATCTCTGATCTCCCCATAAGTACAGCATATTTAATAGCAATTGAATAAACTCCTCCTTCCCTCCTGCTTCTCCTTCTCCTTTTGTCAAGTTGCTAAACCAATCAAGCTGAATGGATTCCATTTATGTTAAAATCCCAAATAGGATTGGATATCCCAAGGAAAATGATAAATCAATAGAGGACTCTTTGCATCCTCTAACATAATGGTGTTAAGTTTTACAGCTACTTGTTCACACATGATCTTAGTTTATTGCATCGAGAAAGCAAATGCTTCCACCCATATGCAGTGGGCCTTGTTTGCTTTGAAATTGCCTTTCATTTTGACCTCCTTATATATACCATTGAAATGCTATTATTCATAGATAAAAGATGATAATGGAATATATTGGCTCATTAGTTTCTCAAAGTCCTCCTTTAGTCACAACCTACGTAAAATAACACCACATTCTTTTGAAAAAAAAAGATCATCGTTAATGTTTGACTATGAAATGAACAATATCTTTTGAATGGATAATGCATGCCGCTTACCCTTAAAAGTGTATGGAAATCTCGTAGTCAGCTCTTCAACATCTAAATTAATCAATCAAAATATTTGCAGGCTCCATCTCTATGAAGGAAATCATCCCAAATGCAAATGCTCAATTGCATATGTAATTTCTCAAGTGATATACAAAATATGTCTCCACGAAAAAGGTCAATCTTGGTTCCCTTGTAAATTTCATCAAGACCTGGTTACCAGAGGTGTGAAGAATTTATGGATGCTCCAATTGTTTCCATTGGTTAATATATCCATGCTTTCATTGGTTAGTCGCTATAAGGTATGTAAAATTTATGGACGGTTTAGTTTCACATAGAACTAAGCAATCTTTAAGATTTGTTAAACCAGCTCATCAATTTAAGCGACACAAATTTATTAACCTAAATTTATTCTTCACCATGCCCTTTCACATGCAATACACGTGCAGAATTTTCGTAAATGAGGAGCGATAAGATACAATGTTGAATCACCTCATCATAAAGCTTAAGCTGTCACAAAGGAGATAGGTTTATTTATTAAAATTATTTGCAACAAATCTTTGCAAGCTTAAGATGGGAAGGTTTTGTTAGTTCCCATACAAAAAGCACTGCCTAGAGGATTTTAAGTCACAAGGGGGAGGGATAACATCAATCAGAACACCAACAAGCAAATATAATTGCACTACTATCTCCAATGCTAAAGATCAACAGCATCACTGGCAGTAGATATAAAAGGACAAACAGAAAGGGAAATGAGCATGCACTAGAGGGGTAAATTCAGGGGACACACTGCAAAAAGTAAAAAATTAAGGTGAAGCATAAACTGAGTTACTTGGCGCACAGAACCAAAGGGATGTGGAAATCTAATAGTCAGTAAAGCATTCTTTTCTTTCTAAGGTGTGATGAAAGATGGATGGCATATGTTCTACAATATCGCTTTATGATTTATCTGGTTCCTGCAAAAGAAAAACCCTAGTTGACCATCAAATCCGCTCACAAATTATAGACTTTATCTGATCTGGTTTCTACTTGAACTCTGACACAAAAAGGTGGATGAACTTATTCATGTGAAGATATACAATTCATCTGTTATGTTGAGAGTAATTATATTGAAGATTGCTTCATACTTTTTCTTTGAATCAGTCAACACGAATCATGAATGGTGCTACCCAACTCATGGGTCATTAGCACTTTTGGAAGAGTAATTTCAGTGATCCAGATAGATAAATCATATAACATCAATTTAATAGTATACAAAAGATTATTAATTATCAACTTCTATCTGTAATTATAATATTATAGACATATTTGTCACGAATTTTTGAGACACAAACTACAAAGGATCTGATTATGACCATGTAGTCTGTGCTCCTGATTACATTCTCCGTTCACCAGTCAAACATTCCTAAGGAGTCTATCCTACATAAAAAGCTCCAAGGTTATTGATGTTCCTTGTTTCCAATTTATTTAAGGTAACGGGATCAACAGACGTGCCAAGGTAACCACAAATGGAAGTATGGAAGAGTCAACAGATTTGCATGGTTAGCCTCCTATACCGTAACACCAATAGTTCAAGTCAGGGAATCTGTGATTTTCTCTCCTTTGATCTCCCATGTTTACCCCAACAACTCTTCCACACTTGATCTTTCAGATATTCCTCTAATTTATATGTAGAATATTATGATGTAATAGATATTAATTCTTGTTAGCTAGGGAAGATGATGGACTTAGGATCACTAAGATATGTTGGCACAAATGACATATAACATTATGCAAATTTTTCTAATTCAAAGTAATTGATACTGTTACAAATGTACTTCGTTTTATTTATTAATTTACTTGTTATCCATTCAAATTATTTTCCTTAGTCATTCCTTCACTATCAGTTTACGCTGCTCAATTCCAAGAGAACATGCATCCATTCTTTTTCAGCTCTCTGCCACTTTCTAAGTCAGTACCAATCTAAAAACAACAAGAATGAAGAACAGAGGCCTTACCTGGTGAACATCATTGACAGGGATATGAAATGTGCTATTCGAGAAGATTGGAAACTCCTGTGGATTCCCAGGATATTTTGTATGTGAATTAGTGGCAAGATATAGAGTGCCAGTTCCCTTAAGCACCACAAAAACTTCCTCGCACGAGTGCCTGTGTATCGGAGTATGAGCTCCTGGAGCAAATGTCTGTAGCCACACTTCAACCTGTCTCAAAAAAAAAGTAACCATAATCAATGATAATTTAGGGGGAGAGTGAATTACTTTACTGGGAAAAACGTAGAATATGAAAAAATAAAGTTCTTGCATCATAAGCGATTGAATTTCTCTACCTCTTTAAACCCGTGTAAAAGGGAACCAGCAATTGTAATGTGTGACAATCCAGGCCTCCCATAATTATCCTGTGCAAGTTCACTTATATTCTTCACTGTTTGCACCCCTGCATTTCAGTTTCACAAAATAACACAAATTCAGTTTCTGTTCATCCCAATTACTCAATTACGCACACCAAGTGTTCTACAACATGACTGACGGAAAACGCATAATAAAAAATGCAATTCTGGGAATTAGTTAAAAGGACTTGCCTTCATTTGAACAATAGGAAGCTTCAACGGTTGCAGAAAGTAAAAGGGCAATCAAGAAAATGAAGTACGAGCCGCCCATGTTTAGTTTCACGAATCGCTCAGCCTCTGCAATCGAACAGTCTCCCCCACTGCCCAAATGAAACCTCCAAAACTTCGCATTGAGTCACATCCTAAGAAATTTCGTCTAAGTCACGTAAAAATGAAAATTGTTTCAATTTGATCAGTGGACTTCATATTTTTCTCTTTCAATTCGACTATTATAATTATAATCCTTTTTGGTATTAAATTACGTGTATATAAATAGAGTAATGCTATTCACAGTCCCAATCTACGTGACAATTACATGACATTAATTGAGTCTATCATTTAATGTCATGTAATTGCCACGTAAAGTAGGACTCAGAATAAATAGCATTACTCATATAAATATTTTTTTTATAACCGTTGATGTCTGGGTCATAGCATTACTCATACAAATATTGGACCCATTATATTGACATCGGGAAAGGGGTTCTTGAATATTGGGTAACATTTATTTATATCAAGAATTTATATCAATAAAATTATATTTGCATTTTTAATAATCTTTTATATTGCGGAGGTAGCAGGAATATTCAAGTTATTCCATTGATCAAATAACCATTTTTTGCGACTATATTAGTTTTTATCGAATGCTAGCAGCCAACAGAAAATGTTAACTTTTGGTACGGCAGCTCTAATAATATTTTTCGATGTTTAGTTTATTTTTAATTCTAACATGAGAACTTATCGAGATTCTACACTCTTATCACAAACATTATGTAGCCCTCAATACTTCTACTTTCCGGTGCATCAAACGTTTAAGTGAACATCAATTCACCCATCACCATTATTCATCACGATAGAAGGTAATTGTGAATTTTCAAATAACCAATGTTATACAACTCATAGAACCCTAATTCAATAGGGTTGAGTTTTCTAATGAAAAGATTGAGAAGAAAAGAAGACCATACAAAAATGTCGACTAAGAGTAGTATGATATATGTTGTCATCGACAATCCACTATTGCACAAGTTCCTTGACTATCATCCATACACAAGGTTTTCCCAAGTTCTTGAAACTACGATGAATCATAACTTATTTTTATCACTAGGTGCAAGCAACGTGCAATGCACGTTTGCTTAATTTATATTTAATAGTTTTATTTAAGAATTAATTTGATACTAATAAAAATGTAATTTTTTTG